>JAZGTJ010000604.1:0-93525 GCA_036877575.1 Botia almorhae | reverse complement strand
TAGATGATTCTCACGTCATTTTGAAGAAAACACTCTGGGCTACATGCATAAACGTTACTTTCTCAAAAACACAATCATGCAGCTCAGATTTTATTGTAGCCCAGTTTGTGCTGAATACAGTGTTATCAAACTTTAGCCATTTATATGTTCATAAGCACCTGAAAAAAGCGCAAATGTCAGAGCATGTCAAAACTTCTCCAGGGCTCCAAAACACCCTCGGACCCCAGAGGGTTAAAGAAAAATATCTATCACTCCTAGTGGTTGACTGTGGTATAGGTGATGGGAGCCTGAATCAAATGCCTTCAGTTTTGTAATGAAATGGAAAAAGTATAAACATCAAAAAATAATGTTAAGCCAAAATTAGATTTTTATTTGATTTTCTTCTTGGGGGTGCGGCCCCCAAGGAGACTGTCTGGTAAAACTCTGGCCCTCTGACAAATATAGTTGATGACCCCTAAACTTTAGGGTGTATGAATGAATCGTGATTTAGAGGGTGTCAGCTGATGGCTGCAGACTGAGGGAGGGAGCGGGCGACATCTTGGATTCATGAGGGAACGGTCACCGCAGTCTGAAACACACCACAGACGCCGAACAGTCCCGATATCACTAATTTCCATTCACATCACAACACATCTGTGAGCCGGCCCGGTCAAGAGACGCACACACTTAAACCAAAAGGTGAGTGAAATCCACTGGTTAGTTCAGTCGTGACCCAACCGGGCAGGGCTAGTTAGTTAGCTTAATCAGCCGGATGCGGATTGTTTTACACTATATTCAGTAATAAAGCAATTTCAGATAAATAAGATGGAATGTTTTGGATCAGTTAGTGAAAGAAAACATCATTTAAGATGTCTGAAATCGTGACATTTTTCTGTTTGAATGTAAAGAGACACTGAGCTGCGGCTAGCGGCGACATACCTTTGCATTAAACAGTTTTCTGTTTATTTCAGTCTTTCGTTTAAATTAAAAATGTTGTGTTTTTAAATTAATTAACATGTTCATAAACAAGTAATAACGTTGTGTGTATATGCTTATTTAGAGACTTTGATTATTTTGAGTCAGACGGTCGCAGTGGACTGCTCTGAGTCTCCATCCGCGGACGTGATGAATGCTGCGTAGAAACCTCGAGAAAATATATATTTATTTAAAAAATAAAAATTATTGTATGAATAAAATGTTAAACCTCGACATGTTTCTTTGTGCAGTGTTTTGTTTTTCCATCAACAGTGGATGGATGCTGCAGAGGCCGAGAAATGACATCATAGACTAAATTATTTATAACATTCTAAACGTTAATAGGAATTTACATTTATGCATTTGGCAAGTGCAATTAAGATGTACATTTCACATTTCACACATATCATAGTGTGTTTGCAGGGACTCGAACCCACAACCTTTCAATGCAATGCCTTACCAGTTAAACAACAAGATTCTCTATTCGAAGGTTCATGAATATTATTTATAACGCGGTGATTTGTCACGTGGAATGTGATATTGTGTAATACGAAATGATGTACTGTACTATTTCACTTATAATTCACTTGCAGTCAGATTAATTAAGTGGGACTACACCAGCTATTTATCTGATTCTGGAATTTGTCTGGTTGGTTCAAGAGCAGAGGCCCTGCAGATAGTTGTGTGTGTATACAGTAAATCTCAGTAACTGGGTTGTGTTTACAGTTGTGTGTATACAGTAAGTCTCAGTAACGGGGGTTATGTTTACATGTCATAGGAGACCAATTATTTTGGTCGAAGAAATGCATTTATAAGTTAGGTCTATGTGTTAGTAACATGAAGGACATATATTAGGGCTTGCAAATTTGCTATGCGATCGCTTGAAATGTGTATTAGTGACGCTTGTCCTGTCAGTTATTTCTATTCTCACGTGACAAGTGAAATCTCCCACAGCTAGATTAAACATGTAAAAATTTCAGGTCACTTAGAACCAAATATTTGTATTGATGATTGTAATTTGATTATTTTATATGATTGTTGCTATTTTTTTTATTTGGGCTACTTAAATTCATTTCGGGCTACCAAAATCTGAAGAGTGCCTGCCTGAAGGGCTACCAGTTCAGAGGAATCAAAGACAAAACTACCTAAAAATGAGAAACAAGATTTTGGTAGTTTTGGAAAGGCTAGCAATCCAAGCTAGTTTTGAAAGCATAAGTTTAAGATTCCACCCTTATTTCAGAGCACAAACCAACCAATACTCAATGAACAAATGAACGCATACATAGTTTTACAGGCAAGTAGGACATCCTACCATTGCATTCAGACCAAACGCATTGATTGGACAAACATAATATATTTTTTTTATGCTGTGTAGATAGTAAGCAAGCGTATTACCATACAATGAAAGTGAATTGGAAATATACTTCTAAGGGAGACATTCTAAAGTTGAGCATGATAAAAACAGCTTTATTGTTGATATATGGATGTCTTTAACTACATGGTTGATAATGTTCCTATGCACATTTCATTCCTCTTTACCCAGCAAGTTTCAGTGCGCTCCCTATTATGATGTTATGCCTGATGTTATGCCTGTTATGATAGAACATTACACACACACAAAAAACAGAGGAGGCTATAGACATTTTTCAGCATTTTACATTTGTATAATTCATTAATTAACCATTGGGTTGTAATATCCTGCCTTTGCTTATATAACCTGAACATGTTCTAGATTTTGTTGAGATTTATGCATTCATCCTTCTCACTATCATAGATGATGTTCACTCTTAATGTGTCCAGTGACTGACAGCTTGTTCTCGCTCCCCTCATGCAGTTTCTTAACATGGCTTGTGAACACTAAGAGAGATCACCACCATGATTGGAGGACTCTTCATCTACAATCACAAGGGCGAGGTGCTGATCTCCCGTGTCTACCGCGATGACATAGGGTGAGTCAGTCCTATGTGTGACATGAGGTTGTTTCTGGTCTGGAGAGCAGCCTTTGATTGTCTTAACATAAATTGTATTTGCTTTTATTTTTTAAAGAGTATATGAGATTGTAAGGGACATGCATCTGTGCACATGCTTGTGTGTTATGGACAGTCTAACTCTAATCCTTTACTGTCGGTTTGTGTTCTGCTCCTTTAAAGGTATTTTGTAATTCTGGATTCCCTGTTCATTTGTTTCATTGGCCTCTTTAGGAAAACAACAGACCAGATGTTGTGCCTTAACTTGAAAAGAGTCCGGTAAAACAGACTAGGTGTTTATTATCATTGACACTGACAATTTCCTCTGTGACAATCACCAGGGTAAAACCAGCAATTATGAAAGGAGGGATGAGAGGGTAATAGAGGGAAGTTAAATTGAGGAACATGAAGATCGAGCCTTCATTTGTACATGACCAGGTAACTCTTGAAACCACAGACAGACTTTTTAGAGAACGGTTGCTATGGATACAATGGGTCTGTACATCACTGCCAACTCAGCTGCCGTTGTTGCAGTTTGTGTTCCTTCACGCATGCCTGGCTGTATGAGAAGAGGAATCATTTGATTATGTTGTACTGTGTGTGTGCCTGGAGGAATAACTGAGCTCGGAGGAGGAGAGAGGCTGAAACTGAGAAACATGACATAATACCAGACAGCAGAAATAAAGAGTGTTATTTTATTAACCTGGCGGTTATGTGTTAAAAAAAACTGTTAGGCTCTATTAATAGCAACATTATTTTGCCTTAATGTCTCATTTTAGCCAAGTATAAGGCAGCATTGCATGTATTAGTCGCAGATAATACAATCCCATAATGCAATGCAACAATCTTAGTAAATTGGATCACAAAAAGTGATTCAAGAAGTGTTATACTCATGTTTAGTGTGGAAATATAAATTAGCTCTAACAAATAAAACAGAGCTATAGTGTTAGTTTCCTGTTTATATTAATTTAACTCGAGCTTAGTGTTACTGTCTGACCTACTGCTTATGCATGTAGCGGCATCTCACTTTGTTCCTTGTTATTTCAAAATGTAAATATGCTAGAGTCTCTTGCCTTGGTGTGTGACGGATGTATTCAGTCATTTGTTTTTTTAGCAGACACTTCCCAATCCCAGATGATTTACTGTGTAATGTATGTAATACTCACTGTGTAGCAACCTGGGTGTGAAACCATAAGCTTTGAGTTACCAGCCCTGACCTTTAACTGTTAACCTACCACCATCCCAGTCATCATAATAGTAATACTTTGTTTTCATCCTGTGTTGTTCTCTTGATTAAGAACAAAAGAACATTAGGAGGATAGTAGGCTCAGGTTGGGTGCATGTCTCCAAGCTAACCAGATAAGTACGTCTTCTGCGGCCTTGTCTTAAATGGCCTCCCAAGATGTGATCAGTGCCTCTGACTGCCACAGAAGTGCACTTTAACCCTCAGGTGATTTACATCAAATCTGCAAACTTTTGCAGCAGTATCTGTGTTGACTGTCAGAGGGAATCTGCATTATGTGAAATTCTGTGAGCACAGATTTTTTGCAGACCTGACATTTCAGATACCTCTTTCATCTCATATCTTTCATCTTTCTCTCTCTTAATATGTTAGAATGCTAGTGTGCTCACTGACTCTATGTTCTTTCTGCAGGAGAAATGCAGTGGATGCGTTCCGCGTAAACGTGATCCATGCGCGGCAGCAGGTACGATCGCCTGTCACCAACATCGCCCGCACCAGCTTCTTCCACGTCAAACGCTCCAACATCTGGCTGGCTGCCGTCACCAAGCAGAATGTCAACGCAGCCATGGTGTTCGAGTTTCTTTACAAAATGTGCGACGTCATGACGGCCTATTTCGGCAAGATCAGCGAGGAGAACATCAAGAACAACTTTGTGCTGATCTATGAGCTTCTCGATGGTATGAGGCTGTGCTTTATTATCACTGTATGGAAATATTTACTCATCTGTTGCTTGACTGAAACGTTTATTGTATAGCATGTGATGTTTTTCTATCCTCCAGCTCCAGCCCTGAAGCCACATCTGTTGTGCTGTTGTTTTTTTAGGTTTTGATTTTTATGACCTGATGATGAGAAAATCAGAACCTAAAGAAAATACTGCACAGACAGACAGACATCTCCACTTGCTGAGATGGATGCTGTTGATTTTTAGTAGTCTGTTATGACTGATTATATTAAAGATTATATTTCATTTTTTTACATGCGTATATAATTAGTTATTGGTTATATAATCTAAGTGAAATCATTTGTGATACTTGATGCAGCTTGTACAGTGAACAAAGTTGTGAATACAAGATGGATTTCATACAGTATGATCAGTAGTACTACTAAAGACACTGATGACCAATGATTTTCTACTTGCTAATGCTTGTATACTGCTAGTATATACTGCTAGTATATGCTAATATAATATGCTAGCATATTATTGAAAAACTATTTTAGTAGACATAGATTACCCTTCTGTTAATGGCCAAATGGCCATTCATATTTGAGGCCATTTTCTTGAGACATTTTTATGCAAGAGATTGAATTTTAAATATGTATATCACACATTGGAGCTATAGAGTACACAGGCATGTAGGCATATAGATGTCCTCTTAGCTAATAGACATGCACTACAGATCACAAATCTCAATATCATTGTTGAATAGAAGCTCATTGTTTGTCTTTGTCTCCTTACTGTAGAGATCCTGGATTTTGGATACCCTCAGAACTCTGAGACTGGAGCCTTAAAGACCTTCATCACTCAGCAGGGTATTAAAAGTCAGGTGAGTTCTGCTTTACACACATTATTACCAGAATACTCGCTCAATGTGAATGGTTTATGGGAAAAGCAAACAAAACGTCTTGAAATCCATAGTTTATTGATTGGTCTTTGTAAGCATGTATAACCTGAAATATTTTAAATGTATATATTGAAATGTATTTATTTCATATTTTTATATTTAAATATTTATCACACTTTCATCTTCACATTACATGCCTGATGACTCGTAACTGCCTCCAGCATCATGTAAGTACAGTTATTTACATATCACTATTTATAAAAATATGTATTTACGTGAAGCTTTGTATGAAACAGCATAACGTGTAGAATGAAAAATTAGATTTGGGTCTTGCTAAGGATTGTATGAAACTTGATGCTTTATATTGTTCTCAGACAAAAGAGGAGCAGTCTCAGATCACCAGTCAGGTCACCGGACAGATTGGCTGGAGGCGCGAGGGCATCAAATATCGCCGCAACGAACTTTTCCTGGATGTACTGGAAAGCGTTAACTTGCTGATGTCGCCACAAGGTGTGTTGTTACTGCCCTCTTCTGGCCAAGATGAGTAACAAATTTATGCTGTGGATGAGAATTACACTACTGCATGGTGATTTCTTACATCACCTGATGATGTTATAAATGTTAAACAGTGATTTATTTTGTGTGTGTGTGTGTGTGTGTGTGTGTGCAGGTCAGGTGTTGAGTGCCCATGTGTCTGGGCGTGTGGTAATGAAGAGTTATCTGAGTGGGATGCCAGAGTGCAAGTTCGGCATGAACGATAAGATCGTCATTGACAAGCAGGGCAAAGGAGGCACCACTGATGACTCAGGCAAGAGGTGAGTTAGCTGACACAACAAGAAACTTCTGGTTGTTAAACTGTAGGATGTGATAAAGATACTAAATAGTGGCAGGTTTTCACTAATTCACTAACTCTCATTCAGCTGGTGCTGTCCAGTGTTAACCAGTACACCTGTTCCAAATTCAGTCCCCCTGCAGTAACCTGAAGAGACGAGCAAAAAAGTTAATGGATTGATCTTGTAGGGTTGGAACGTACAACTTTTAGATATTTAATGACCTAATTTGATTCAATGTGCTTTGGCCCATTGTTTCTGTCTTTTCAGAAGTTTTTATAAATGTAGTTAAGATTAAATAACTTCTTTTTTGTGTACATTTGTTTGTGTAAATTTAATGTGTAAATTTTACACGTTTTATTTTGTAATTGTAAATTTTTAAATTCAGTGTGGTATTTCTGTCACATTGTGAATAACCTGTTGTTTCATTGTGAACCACTAGGGGCTCACAATCCTTATGTATAAACACAAGATTGTTAACACTGTCACTTCCCACCTGTAAATTTATTTTCCCTGAATCATTGTGTTAAAATATTAAGTCCTGTCATATGTTCTTACTCTCTCCATGTTGCCTTTTGTGCTGGTATGTATTTGTATCTTTACAGAGGATGTTTGGTTTTGAGATGCTGTTGGTTCAGTTCTTTATTGTTCCATGTTTTCTGTTGATTTTGTGTGCCTCTCTCCGGTGGACTTCAGTGAGTTGGGGGGCAGGTAGTGTAATTCTTACTCCTGACCTCACCTGGTCTATCACCTTCACTCTATTCTCTCTGAACCATTTGTCTATGTGTCATGCCATCAAATGTGATTTCTGCATGGGATGACACTGTGAGAACCTGTTGAAAGTGTGTGTGAATGAGATGTAGAGCTACTAGTGATGAAGGTGCGTAGCTTTCTTCAAGTCATCTGTCTCATCTCATATCGACTCTCTTCTTTCCCTGTCCTTTTTACAGAAGACTCTTTGACCTCAATAAAAACTGAGCCACTCCTTGGAGTTAAAGTTGCCCTTCAAATGCCTGTTTCCCACAACTTTGACCACAGCATAACATGCTCCATAGTCTGATTTAAACTAATTAAAGCCCCCTGATCCAAAATATTATCTTTTGGTTTTGTTGTGGTCACAGTGTTAGAAGCAAACATCTTTTCCAACATAATGGCAGTATAGCAACATGTGCATTATGAGGTGGGCGGTACGGCCAAATCTTGTATCACAATATTTATATTGCTGGAAATTCAATGAAAATTTTCAAAATGCTTTATAGGGCTGCAAGATATATCAAATTTATCATATATATCAAATTTATATTTAAATTTATAAACGTGCATATTATAATATATCAATGGTTTGTAATAACTGAGCGATTTTACAAGATATGAACAGCATTATTACATTTGTGTTTATATCCTGCAGCAGTAAAACATGGCTGTTCACTTTCAGAAGTTGTACTGAGGGTTTCTTTTCCTAGAAAGAATGTGAAACATTTGTTGATTATGTAATTAATGTAATTTTCAGTTTCAATCATTGAAATTGATTTTAAAAACTTTTACAAACATAATCGCATATTGCATCATTTAGCATTTAGGTTAATGCATTTTTTTCATGCAGCCCTATCGTGCATCCACTATCCTGCCCACAAATAATAATCCAGCTATTTCTATCACATTATAACTGATGTTATAAAATGTTAACGTTTGACCTGTTTCCATCATTGTACATGAAATGTCGCCATACCGCCCAGCCCTTTGTGTGTGTGTGTGTGTGTGGTATCTCTGTGGCTTTGTTAAAGTATTTTCTCCTCTGTGTCCCTGCTGCAGTGGGAAACAGTCCATCGCGATCGATGACTGCACGTTCCACCAGTGTGTCCGTCTCAGCAAGTTTGACTCGGAGCGCAGTATTAGCTTCATCCCCCCCGACGGGGAGTATGAGCTCATGAGGTCAGTGAGTAAAGGCTGTGTGTGCGTATACGTGTGTTTCATACAGTGCAATGACAGAAGTGTCTGTGACTTAGGTACCGCACAACTAAAGACATTATCCTCCCCTTCCGCGTCATCCCATTAGTTCGAGAGGTGGGCCGCACCAAGCTGGAGGTTAAAGTGGTGATCAAGTCTAACTTCAAGCCCTCGCTACTGGCACAGAAGATAGAGGTAAAACAGATTGTGTCAAATTACTGTGTATTAGTTGCAGTAGTAGACGTGTACTCTTATAATTGTGTCTCTGTGTAGGTGCGCATTCCTACTCCACTCAACACCAGCGGGGTTCAGGTCATCTGCATGAAGGGAAAAGCCAAGTACAAGGCCAGCGAGAATGCCATCGTTTGGAAGTACGGCTACTTTTACTTTCAGCACCTTGTTTACTGTCAGCACTCATGTTTACTGCCTTCTGTCACCATTTGCAGTTTTGTTTTGGTTCATTTTGGCCCAAAGCAGATGGTGAGACATTTGTTTGGTTTTCTAAGATAAAGTAATCAAGATGAAGTAATCACTACTTGATTGGGTAAACAAGGATCGGGTCATCCTCAAAACCACTTTACTCTTGTTAGGCAATAAGGATCTGTTAAATCCAAACCACTGTCATTGTAATTTCAGGACGTATTCATCTATGTGGGTTTCCCACTGTCTGAGAATACCAGTACATTTAGGAAATTTAAGAATTTTCAAATCACTTCTAATAACTCGTGAACATTTTTGCAATAATTTTATTCCTGGGGTTCGGAACGATCCTTTCATTCAACTTCATTCATTCAATGAAGAATAAAGCATTCTGAGGCCCCAGGAATAAAATATTTCAAGATGTTTTCTTAAGATACATTTGTGCAGTAATTAGTATAATGGTTCTCATCCTTTTCCCTTGAGGTCCACTTTCCTGCAGAGTTAATTTCCAGCCCTGATCAAAAACACCTGAACAAGTGTGGGAACCCTGTGTATAAATATCTATGACTGAATAAGGTTTAGACACCTATGAATTGCAGTGTTTATAAACAGCACTTTTCATTGATTTTCTTTCATTATGTAGGATCAAGCGGATGGCTGGTATGAAGGAATCTCAGATCAGTGCTGAGATCGAGCTGCTACCAACTAATGACAAAAAGAAGTGGGCTCGACCACCCATCTCCATGAACTTTGAGGTCAGCTTAAACCCCTGAAGACCTCTTACGTCTTTTCACACATGCATTCATTGGCTGTGAAACGTTCTGTTCAGGGTGTAAATTTCAGTAATTGTTAAGCTATTTTGATTTTTACACAATTTATGCTGACTGCATGTCAATAATACATGCTGTACTGCATGTAGGCTTATGCTCAGCTGATTCATGTATTTGTGTGTCCAGGTACCCTTCGCTCCCTCAGGGCTGAAGGTGCGCTACCTGAAGGTCTTCGAGCCGAAGCTGAACTACAGCGATCACGATGTCATCAAATGGGTGCGTTACATCGGGCGCAGTGGCATCTATGAGACCCGCTGCTAACAGTGGCCCCTCCATCTGCAGAGACAGACCAGTAGATGGTGGGATCAATGGAGGACGAGTAGAATGAAGTTATTCATTGTCTCACTCTCCCCCTCCCCTTTCTACGAGCCCTGTTCACACTGAAAACATCAACAGAGGGAAACTAAAAGAAGAACAAGCAAAACATCACAAATCGGCATTAAAACAAACTAGTTCTGCCAAGTTAAACACAACAGATAGTTTATCTAAATTGATAAGAGGTTACAATCGTTTTTCATAAGCTTCCTTCCACAAATTTACTTGCTATGAGATGTAACCTCATTTCGCCCCCGCACCTCAGTTCTCCTTTCTGATTCTCCCACTACATGCATTCCAGACCCCCATTGAATCCATACTAATGTGGGCTTTGGTCCCTTTCCATCTCATGATTAGCGCTCAACCTGTTCACAGACAAACATCAGTGGACATTTTCTGCTCCTCCACTTACTCTAGTGTTTCGTTGTCCTTTCTGTATATGCAGACTCAGAAAACCTAGTTTTTTAAAGTGGTTCCTCCTAAGAGTATTAATTAGATATTGTCCACATTCTTGTTCTCAGTGAATTTGTGTAAACGTTAAGTTGGTGACCCAACAATGTTCTTGAGTGTAGACATTGTCCATCAAAAAATCATTTATGTAAACAGATGTTGAAATTGTTTACTTATTGTCTTGATTTTTTTTATTTGTCTCAATATAAGTTTTTCAATGTGACCAAAAACATGGTGTGAGGTGTAAGGCTTAAAGTAAGCAAAACTTACTAATGCTAAAGTATAGTCTGTATACATACATGCTATTGTAGACACAGTAACAAAACCACAAAGCTGATTTTGATGAGTTTCAGCTTTCAATTGATGTCATGTAGTGCAGTCTGTGTGTGAAACAGAGCCTCTGAGCCAGGGGTCCCAGCATCTCTCAGGGACTTTGTGTGCTTAACCTTAAAACTTACAGTTTTGTTTCTCAGATCCACTGAGTCAGTTTCCACATCAGAAATGCAACTTAGAGATAAAATTGTCATTAATATGCTTAATCATATGTTGTCTCAAACCCATACAGTTCTGTTTCTTTTGTAAAATGCCAAAGTTAAGCATAAATATGATGATTTGTAAACCTCAGTACTGTGATCTAAGTGGTGGATTTCAGAGACATTTAGAACATTTTGTTTCTTTCATGTGCATAGAAATTCATGGAAGGCAGCAGTGAAATTATTCTAATGCAAAGTATTTCAGGTTAAACAGCAAAGAGATGGAAGGACAGTTAAAAAAGTGACTTCACTTTTAACGAAACTTTTAACAAAAAGCTGCCCTCAGTTCTTTCATGCATGCACTTGTGGAATTTGTTGTTTTTGATGACACTACAAACATGACCTTATATAGGTCAACAAGTGCGCTGACTTGAGCTCTTGTGTCATAAGACTTTTACTGTCTGACCCCAGTCTTTCAGCCCTGAGAGATGATGGGGCTCCTCTAGCAACAGTGTGATGTTGTCATTTGGTAACTTTGTGACTGTCTTAATCCTAATAAAATGTGTAATCAGCTACTTTTTAACTGTTTTACAATTTTTTGCTTAAAAATATTGTTCTATGAAAACTGGGTATTATAGATATTAATTAACTGGGTATAATATATATTAATTAATACTAGAATGTGTATTATTTACAGCATTTTTCAAAGCTTTAACATTCTCAAAGTTAAAGGGTTTCTCAGGTTGTAAATTTTAGGTGCACACCAAGACAGGCATTTCACACAAATTGATGTACAATAAACGTATAAATTAGAAAAATAGGAAAAACATCTGTTTGGGAGTCCCAGATGACACTTGCACAGGCTCATATGAAATATACAGGCTTAGTTTTCTGGACTGAAAATCTTCTGTAGGGTAAATTTATGGAATTTTGCAGGGAGAAATATCCACTTTGTGATTCTGCAGGCACAGATTCAATATGATATTAGACATCAGGAAGTGAAAGCTACACAACCACATAGACCAAGTCTGAACAAGCAGGTCTGTCATAGATCAGTATTTATGACAGTGCTACAGTAGTTCAGTAGCTTCATAACATTTACATTTAGGCATTTGGCAGACGCTTTTATCCAAAGCGACTTACATTGCATTATACTACACATTGATTCTAAGTATGTGCAATCCCTGGGATCGAACCCATGACCTTGGCGTTGTTAACGCCATGCTCTAACCACTGAGCTACAGGAAAGCTGTCATGTCATAAGCAACATGTTTGCAATTTTAGTAAACTTAAGTCAAATTAAAGTAATTATTGTATAATTATATTGTAGTATTTTTTTAAACGTACAGAAAAAATTAAATGTAGGATGTGTTAGTACATCAGATTGGTTGAAATCTGTTAAATTGGTTAAAATCTTTTACAAAATGCTGTATGGGGTGGTCTGTTTGAAAGGTTGAAAGGTTTGTTGAAACGAGTTTTCTTTATGCTTTTTTAGTTTTTTATTTCAAAAGTTTTGTTTTTTATGCAGCAGGGTGTTTATAGAAAGTCACTCATTAATGTAAGTATTTAGGCTGACGTCATGGCCAATCATTAAGTGGGTGCAGAAGCCAGAGGACCTACTGATGGATCGATGGCCAATTAAACTCTCATCTCTCAGAGGCCCTGAAAGAGAATCTCCTGTCCTGCTACTCTTTCTCTCCTCTGTCCTTCCGCTTCCCGATCCCTTTCTTTTTTGCTCTTTCCCAGAGTGAGTGACAGGGAAGGGTCAAGCAGGCCCTGGTTCCGCAGTCACTTGGAGCACAGCCAAAGCCTGGGCCTCCTGCCAAATTCAAAACGACTTGCAAAAGATATGAGGCCGCCTTTCAGGTGCCCTTCTCCAAATCCATGTTTCTCTTTGCTTCAGGAATTCCGTAATGTATGCTAATTCAGTGATGTCACTGTGATTCTGGTGATATTGATTGAAAAGCAACCTTCACCATTTGTCTTCAGACTTGAATGCTGTAGGATTGAATGAAGTATGCTGTATACTGTTTTTTGGCCAGCTAAATGCCCCTGTTCTTATGTGTGCAAGTACCGTAATTTGATTTTCCAATACTAGATTAGCCCAAGTTAATTTTGGCCCAAGTCATTTTTAGGGTCCTTTTATCTTTTTAATCAATCTTTCCTCTGTCGTATGCCCTTGCATGTGAGCCCAAACAACACAGAACACCCTGTACATTGACCCTGCAGGTCAAAGAAAAAATCCATCATAAGCTATTGACTTCCTATCAGCACATGACTGACTTCTCTTTATAGTCATCTGTGAATTAAAGTAAAACTGTGAAAAACTCCAGGCCATTCCTGAACCCCTCCAAGGTCAACCAAACTAATGAGGTTAGGGGTAGAGTGTGGGCCATTTGGCCATGAGTACCATGTGTTATGCCAAAATCTGCAATTGCCAAATTTTTACCTCATTCTACAACAGATTTTTAATGAGTACATCTTATGCATGCTTAATTTGTGGCCCTTTCAAAATGCTGCTCTCCGCTCCCGTGGTTAAAGCTGACTTGGGACCCAAGCATGATTACATTGAAACAGCAATAACAGGGAAAAAAATGTCTCGTCCAAGGTGGACGAGAGTGCAGTGTTGTGAACGTACTAATTTGTTTGTTTGTTTGTTTGTGTTGCATTTAAAAATAAAGCAAAAGCGAATGCGTTTTAATTCATGTCGCTCAATGAAATTGTTTTATAAACAAATTATCCGATTACCACGCCCAACCAATGACGTGTTAGTGTGGGTGTAGATGTGACGTCACTCAGGTGACATGCCCTCAACTTTGCCGTCGGTAAATTTTGCGACCAGAACACATGTAAAATAAGGTAAACGTATAAAATTGTGTCTTTTTAAACTAACCTGTGCATGTGTGATGTCATGGAAAAATGAATCTCCAAATGCACGTGCGCTAATAATTCGTAGTATTTCAGATAATGTATAAGGATAATGTTATTCGGAGTGGATTGCATGAACATTGAAAGTAAGGGACTTAAAGTGAGCCCAAGAGGAGGTGGTTAACCATCAGATTGGAGCGGGGCGGCGCTTTATACTCCTGCAGGATCCTTCCTGCTCCCCGGAGAGAGCGAAAGTTCAGAAGAAGAAGCAGAAGTGCACTAAATAAAGTGTACTGCAATTATTGAACATATTTAACTGGAGCGCTGGAGCGTGCAGAGGACACATTTACGTGAATCTTTCTCTCTGTCATGAGACGTGGACACATCTGCCACCAGCACGGATGCGCACGCATTTGGATGTGTTTGGTTCCGTGAGATACTTTCCCACTCAGGAATATATGGATGACTATATTTGACGGAATCACAAACACAAAGGTTAAAGGTAATTTGTCAACGAAGCAGCAGTAAAAAGTGAGGAAAGTTTTCTGTATATTTGATTTGACGATGCGCTGGGTTTGTTCCTGTGCGCTGTTGCTGATGGTGCTGGATAGTGCCGTGGCTATGTCTGCGTGGAGAAAAGACAAGGTAAGGATATCACTGCCTTGGTTCACATCTTCACTTGTAATATCTAGGAACGAATGTAAACTAACCTGCAAGGGTTTTCAATACTGGCTGACAGTAGTCTCCTGCAGTGTGATGTGATACACTTAACCGAGAACTATTTTATCTACTCTAGTATACTTATTATACATGCATTTTTACCTACTTGAGATTGAGATTATACATGGAAGGTTTGTGTTTATAAAAACAGATTTGTCACACCACTGAACTAGTTAAGTTTACTAGTTACCGTTCACACTGTAGTACACGTTCTTACTCATACATCAGTTTTAACATTCCCTGTTTCTCATGCGTTAATATAAACTTGAAGGTTTGCAAAGATCAAAAGAAGGACAAGAAGAGAAGAGAGAGGAAAAAGTGCTGAGGGTCAGAGGGGGAGAGGGGGGTCTCTGGAAGGATCTGTTCACATGTGGGTGACAGATATTGCAAACCCTTGGCTGCACAGAATACTGCAGCTACTCATAGACAGAATAAAGTGGGAGCAGGTAGAACTAAATCAAACCACTACAAAACTGATCATCTGAGCAGAAGTACTTTAAAATTCGCATATGTTCTTGCATATGAAGCATATTTTCAGTGCCTTTTCAGCACTACTGATCTCTTATTTATTTCTTACATATCCTGCTGTTTTACTAGTATGACTTAAGTTTGGCAAATTTATTGTCAGTCACAAGTGAACTTCACAGATGCTTACTACTTAGTCCTGTTTATGGAGATTTATTGCAGCTGCTTCTTGAAAGAGTTTCAGGTCCAGAAATGAGTTATCTTGGTGTTCACTGAAAATACTTTGAAGGAATTTAATTTAATGCTTTGCTTCAAGAACACTGGAACCATGCCATATGAAATAACCATGATATAACCTTACACACAATATGCTGTATGTAAGCCTACCATATGTCATCTCAAGCATGATTTTCACTGGCACTTTTATAACCTAGGTAAGAAAGCACTTTATCTTGTAATAAAACTTTATTTATGGCAAAAGATTTATCTTGTGATAAAACTTTATTTATGGTTTGTTATGATGGAAATGACACCACAACTGAAGGACAATTTTAATTAGTGTACAAATGTATATAATCATATTTAGATTTTTAACAAATATTTGTTTTATCATAGCTTTTAACATGTAATAATTACTATTTTACTAATAATTACAGTATTCCTAATTACTACGATTGATTGACAAAATTTGTCTTTGACTACAAAAAACAAGAAAATCTACACGTAAGATTTTTAAAAAATAACAAAAATAAATAGTGAAGGAAACACTGAAATTTAAAATAAATTTAAAATGTAAATTCTACTAAATATCAGCCTATGCTTTTAGTTAAGCATAACAGACTGCACAAAACACAATATCATACAAAAAAGATGCAAAGAAAAACAATATTTGTCAGCCACTGTTAGCACCCTTTTTTGTTTCCTTAGGTGGCAAGTATTCGGTCATTTAAACCATGTGCTCAGGTCCCTGCACCTGTGGACACAAGCACTCGTGTAGGTCTGAACCGGTTCAAGCGCTATGCCATAAACCCACTGGGATACAAGTGGGAGCATTTCAACGTCACCTATAAGTGAGAAACACAGCAGAACACCACCACCAGAAAAGAGCAACATTCATTTACTATATAGACAGAATAACAAATTTAATATATTATCAAAAGCTGTTGTGAAGGGACGGGAAGAACTGATGAGCCTTTCATTTACAGGCATGAATATTGTAGAACATCTGAAGAATGGACAGACAGATGAGTGTGACTGAATTGAGGAATTTGGGTCATAGCCAAACATAGATTTAAAGCTTTTAAATGTGTGTTCTAATTGATAGCAGACATACAGCAGAAACTGTCCAAAAGTACTAGAATTACTAAAAGTACTGTTCATAATTTATGTTTCTCTGTCTTAAAGGATCACAAAGTTCCCCAACACACTGAATAAAGAAGATACTCGCAAAGCTATCAGTATCGCCTTTACAAAGTGGAGTGACGTTT
This sequence comes from Botia almorhae, assembly GCA_036877575.1. Taxonomy (NCBI): domain Eukaryota; kingdom Metazoa; phylum Chordata; class Actinopteri; order Cypriniformes; family Botiidae; genus Botia; species Botia almorhae. Next base: position 76,994 of record JAZGTJ010000604.1, on the reverse strand, counting down.
CCCCTTTGACTTTCACTGAAATCACCAACCTCAACAGAAGTGCTGACATCACTATAGGTAAATCTGCAGGAAAAGAGCATTGAGCATATAAATTTGGCAGCCTGACAGAAGGTCTTTGTTACAGCGTATTTCAGTTTAATATGCTTATTGTGTGAGAGACTAACCCCCTTTTTCTGGATGTAGGGTTCTACACATACAATCATACAGATTGCTGGTGGTCTCCACTGCACCCATGTTTTGATGGACTAAATGGTGAGTTGGCCCACGCCTTCTTGCCCCCGCGTGGGGAGATCCACTTTGACAACCATGAATTTTGGATTCTGGGCAAATCTCGCTTCAGCTGGAAACAAGGTGCAGACCAAATTCATTGATATAACATGTTCATAAACACTAACTGTACCATGGCATTAAATTCTTGATTTTAATTGGTTGACAAGTTTCAAAGTGTTTGGAATACAAGGTGGACTTCTTGTCCTGTGCAGGTGTTTGGCTGAATGACCTGGTTCAGGTAGCTGCTCATGAGATTGGTCATGCTTTAGGTCTCTGGCATTCACAGGACCCTAATGCTCTAATGCACCCGAATGCAACTTACACGGGCCAGCGAAACATTGCCCAAGATGACATCTGGGGTATCCAGCGCCTTTACGGTGAGCCAAAAATAAGTGCCCTGTGTTTCTTGTGCTCAGAATACAGAGTCATGTTGAACATGTTGACATCTATCAAGCATGTAGGAGTTTCAGATTTAGACGACTGTGGCTTTTTCATGTTTTTAGGATGCATAGATAAAAAGCGTGTGTGTGATCCATGGGCACGGCTAGGTTTTTGTGAGAGGAGGCGGAGTTTCATGAAGAAAAACTGCCCGAAGCGCTGTGACCTGTGCTACGGTAAGACGCAGCAAAAATCCCCCACATACATCTCCTGCCAGCACTAAAACTGAATATTCTTCTTTATATGCAGACAAAAACAGTTAAATGATTAATCCAGTAAATAAGCAATGTATAGTAATTGTCCCATGTATAGTATATGCATGTATAGATACATTTAATGGAGTTACCAACTGTACCAACAAACCTGTTTGTATACAAGTAAATATAAAACTTATTTGCAAATCAGAACCTCTGGATGCAGTGTCCACCCCGACTCCTCCACCAGACAATGTGAAAATCAAAACTGTACCTCGTGGAAAGGTTGTGGGCTTTCGATGTGGGACAAAAAATACCAGAGTGCCTCCAAAAGTCAGGTAGAGCACTCTTAACTCCTAACAGATCAAAGTATGCAACAATAGGTTTAAAATGTTTGTGACATTCTGTTCTTTTGCCTCATATTCATCTTTAAATCATAAAAGATTTGTTGACTTCACAGCCGAGCAATCTTTCATTTACTGTCCCAATACATACGGAGGGCACTGTATGTGATGCCAGCAACACAAAAAATGACATTGTAAATTTACTAATGGATATGCGTGATATATTTTTAATATGCATATACACATTTTCTCACATGTATATTGCACACTTTTGATTGGAGTTCAAATGTTTATTTATGTTACTCTCGTCTTGTTCAGCTGGTATAAGGATGGCGAGCAGCTATTGACATCAATTCCTGGATACATTGTAATCAAAGATCAGGACCTGCGTCTTGTGGCCAATGAATTCAATGAAGGCACATACACCTGTCGCATCCATCGCCGTGGAAATGTAGTCTCGGCCAACTCGTGGGCAATCCGCCTGAAGCCAGAGCAGTCATCTAACAACAGCTGATGGAGTGAGATTGGATTTATTGACCACTTGCTCTACCTCCAGGGCTTAAGAGCACTCAGACCTGCTCTCCTGGCCTCCGCTGCAGTGCAGAAATCTGTGTGGAGTTCAGCTCCAGCGAGTCCTTTAAAGACAGCTGTGGATGCATAAATCTCAGAAAATATGGGTGAATCTCACAAAAGCATGTCCAGGTCACATTTCACCCAAGACAAGTATATTCAGGACATTAATATCAAAAATATATTCATATTACAGCAATGCATCCAGACATTTTACTATATGTTATGTTAGTTTGCTACTTTTTGTAACTCCCATTATATTATTTTTATTGAATTACTTTTTATAATTTAAATCAGCATTAAGGCAGTACATTAACAAAACACCATGATGTATATATAACACAATAATAATAATAATATATAATACTTTCTAGGGTCACAATACACAAAATCTTAATGGTCCAAGGTCTAATTTTTTTCTCCTGATTTTGAGGTGCAATGTGACCCAGACATTCTTGACGAGGTTTTGTCAGATCACTCATATAGAAATAGTAGCCTTTAAAAACTTTTAACTACTTTTAATTGATTCACTTACGCCTTTCCCTAGGATGTGCAGTATACTTCACAAAGACTCGTCCCACTTGGACAAACAGACATTTTATGAATAGCATCTCTATTTGGGAAATATGGCCTTGTTTACATTTGCTGCCTCCTACAGTATGCAAAGAGCTATTGACTAATCGAGCTGCTAGAACTAGTGGTTAAAATTAGGGCATGGAAATATCCAGCATCTTATTTTATGCTTATTTAATTTCTTTTAACTCATTAAAAGTGCTGTAATACATAGTGTCTGTCTTTTGGTCCACATTAATGAGTAAACACACCACAAGAGACATAACATTTTTTATAATCAAGTTTTACTCTTAAGCCATAAATGATTCAGTAAATGTTCCTTGTGATTCACTTCTCTGGCACCGGCCAACATTTTTTGCACAACAATCTGACCCGGAAAACTCTTTGAGACCAACTGAAAACCAGAGTTATCTTTTTGTCAGACAACCCTAAAGCGCTGGCACACATATAATCCTACTGTAGTTGTCCTGTCCTATGTAAACATGTAAACTAACACACATACTTGTACTCCTTTGTTAACACTGCCCCTCACTAGGCTTGGGTAATGTAAACATTTAGGAGACAAATCTTTTACAAAAAGCTGGGACCTGTGCCACAGAAAAGCAGTGGGTTTAAAGGGAGGTGCCAGGTCTAGCAAAAACACAGACTCTAATATTGAGGACACTGCCATTCCTCAATATTATTACTTCATACCTCCTAATAAGTTAGTGTCTTTATTATGGAAAACGGCTAACAAAGTTCAGAATAGAGATAAAAATATCAGAAAGATGAAGTTAAATAGAAAACAAAACAAAATCACAGATACACAGAACCGCTGAAGACACAGAACACAGATACGACTGAAAAGCAAAAACAGATTTTTCCATTTTTTATCTTTTAACTCTGACCTCATACTGTAAGAGGACTAAAAGGAAACTATAAGAAAGTGAGTGAAATGAGGACAACTCTTCTGTCCCAGGATCCTCCTCCTTGCTGGAAAAAAAAATGTCTCAAATGTGTCCTGTTTAACTATGAAAAGATCTAGACAATGAGTGCAGGTTAGCATTAGTATTGTGCATAACACAAAATAGAAATTATGTTTAAGCAGACGCTGTGCTTAGACTAAAATAACTTTGAACTGAACAATACATTGTGTGCTGAAAAAGTTATAATACCTAAAAATGCATAATTATGCAAGGCCCGGGTCTAACACAAAATGTAACCAAAGAAACAGGCCAACAATATGCAGCCTTTTAGTTTAGTGGTGTGTGGCAAATCTCTCTGAAGGAAAAGGGAGGTGTGTGTAAGAGCAGAGATGTGGAAATCAAAACCTTTAGAAAGTCTATGGGTGGATTAATTTGGTCACTATTGTCATGAGAGCTGGTTCAATAGATTGTTAAAACAGCTGTGAACTTCCCTCATTTATATTCTTGGCTACTCGTGATGGCTTTGAAGAATCCAAACAGGACGCAGACAGCTAAGGGTTAAAGAAAGAGTTTAAAACAGGATCCATGTGAAAACCAGCTGTCTGTGAGTGTGTTTTCCGTTCTTTGAAATGAAGCACCAGAGGACATCTCCTAGTCCTCCTCATCCTGGCTGATGCAGTGTGTGCTGCTGTGGTGAGCAGGAGGGGATGAGAACGGTGAGGAGGTCCTGGTGAAGAAGGGAAGGCGGAAGGTAGGAGAGGGAGATTGTTCTTCCCGTGTGGGGCTGCTGCTGGGACTTTGTCTGGGACTGATAGCCTGCCACATGCGTCCTCTCCCCTCCTTCAGCATGTGCTTCTGTTATGAGATGAAATAACAATATTTTTATAACAGTGGCATGAATGTATCTTTAAAGAAATACGTTCACAAAAACAAAAATTCTACAGTGGATACAAAAAAATCTGATTTACTAAACTTCATGACTCTTTTCCTTTTGTGGAATTCAAAAGGTGAAATTTGAAAGAATACCTTTATTCTTTTCTACATAATGAAAGTGCATATGGAATGAGGCTGTCAAACATGTTGTGCCATGAAGCTAAGAGCTACTGCTGAGGAGAATCAGTAAATAACTTTAATTCTGGTGTATTCCCCATACAAAGTTCCTGTATGACTTAATGGGAAAAGGAATAGTGTACAAGTCATAAGAACTACTTTTGTAGTTTATTTTAGTCATGTTTGACACATGTCCTTTTGTATTTTATAGATGACAGTGTTTCGAATGAATGACTTTCTTGGCTCAACAGTTCCTTTACCAATTGAACACAACAAATCTCAAAATGAACAGAAAGAGCGACTCACCAGCGCTCCGTCTGGCCCAAACATCTCCAGAAAATTCCCAATGAATTCACGTGACTTCTCCTCCCATTTCTGAATGAGGTCGATGCTTTTCTCCTCCACCTTCTGCACAAACTCTTTACTCTTTTCTTCCACATCTCGCACCTTCTGCTTTACCATATCCACACGCTCCTGCAGGTGATACTTCTTCTCCTGTCAGGAAGAGGGCAGCAAAGTCAAGGCACTGTACTAAGGTACATATCAACAACCAAATATCTAAATAATCAACACATTCTGTGTGTTCTGTATTGTAATGTTTATGGGCAATTTTTAATAAATAATCAAATGTAATAATTTACACTTAGAGCATTTATAATATGAATTTCTTTTAATTCTATTCCATTTTAATTCATTTTCCCTAAACGTAAATTTGAATTACAGTTCTGCATCTTTGGTATTTTAATTCAAATTTAAAAGTAGTACTAAAATTTAAAAGCTATTCTCAAGATGCTACTTAAAATTCTGACTGCTTCTTTTAATACTTATAACACTAATATTTTGAATGATAAATGAGGACAGAATTTCCCTGCTGCAGGTTTACTACTGTATATAAAGTCAATTTAAGATGGAAGATATGGTTTAAGTGTGGGTACACTTACATTGATGAAGCTAACATTCAGCTCTTTGGCTGTGTAGCCTCTCTGAAGGTTGCGCCGCACGTAAACATCATAGTCACGCACAATACGTGTGATTATGTCAGATGTAGAAATGCCCTCTGTTCTCTGAGTTGGTGCAAACATGCCTTGAAAGAGACAAACATAAGTATTGCAATTCCGCTGCAGGGTTGCACCCTTGATAAAAATTTCAATGTATCAATTGACTGCTAATTAACTGCATAATGCCAAGGTTTCATAAAAACCTACCTGCCTCCTTTATATGTCTGTAAACATCATCACTTCCTGCTGACATGTATGGGATGTCATCATGGGCGACAAAGTCTATCTGGGGAGAACATGTCATCATATCAGTATTTATTCAGCGCTTTTTCAGTTGTTGTTGTTGTTTTATTACACTCACATAAACACAGAAATTTAATGCAATATTTCTTTAAATTAAAATAAATTATTTTCAATGTAAAGGAACAGTTTAAATTCTGTAAAATATTGTGTTTCTCTGTGAACACTAACTCTGTGCTGGGCCAGAAATTCAGGTGTCAGTGTCCATGGAGCGTTCCGGACAACCTCATCAACATAACGGCAGTGACTCACTGCATCGTAACGTTCATCCTCATTCATTACAGTAAAGCCCTTAAATTTATGTGTCAAATCATCACTGCACACTAGAAAACAATAATGAAACAAAACAACTCATTTTATTTTTTAACATACCAATGATTATGCTTTTCAGTATAAAACTGTACATTTATTTGCTTAAAAGCAGAGTGCAATATTTTTCTGCTTAACATAAAATCTTTAACCAGTTTAATATGGAGAGTCAACAGTAAGACCAACATATTAAATACCAATGGCATGAGTTTGAGCCAGTACTATGTTTCTATGCAGGGTTCTCTGAAGGGTTTTTGTCAACTTGTTCTGTAGTTTTGCAAAATCCTTTTGGTGTTGCTAGTGATACAGAACTTAAACACTTTTTACAGCTGAAACTGTTTAAACTCACCACCTACGATGAGATATGTGTTCGGGAAAAGGCACTTGGCCTGCATGAGAGCGCGTGCATGTCCAGAATGGAACACATCAAAAATTCCATCAGCATACACGCGCACAGGACGATCCTCTAAAGTGAGATGGAAAATACTCAAGTTATAAAGAAGGCTTAACGGTTATACATAACTTTCAATTAATCGAGAACACTTGAGGTGTGTATTGAAGATGCTGTATATGAATAAATATAGAGGCTGGTATTCACACACCTGGAGTTCCATGCTGGGCCTCCTCCAGGCTAACACGAACGTATGGTAATTTTGGAGCCTCCAGCTCATCAGAAAATGGGGCAGGTTCTCTCACCCCCTAAAACCACAAAAAAAAAATTTCAAGATCTGTGTATCTTGTGCACAGGGAATGAACTCACCCTACTTTGGTACAGGCTGACATACTGACAATAGGACACCTTTCCATGCCTCACCAAAGTTCTCCGTGGAACTTTCTGGACAGAGTCTTCCTCTTTCATTTCTCCATTCAGCTCTCCTCTCTTCCTCTTCCTGCTGTGCCCTGAGCTGTGTGCCTCCATCCCTACAGGAAAAAATAAATCTAGTAAATGTACCTGTTTGTCACCTTTTAACCTGTTTCCTTTTTAAAAATCTAAACGTTCTCTAACAGCATCTGTTATCACAAAAAATAATTTTAACTGCCCTAGATTTATAAGACTGACTGGCAGGGGCGCCGCTAAGGGGGGGAAAGTTAGGACAATTCTAAGGGCCCACGCCCTTTAGGGGCCCCCAGAGATCTGCTTTATTAGTAATAACACTACTAGGGGGGCCCAACCTCATATTTTGTCATAGGGCCCAAAATTGCGAGCGGCGCCCCTGCTGACTGGGTCTACAGTAATGCAGTAATACAGAAAAGGGAATCAAAGTAAAAATGAATAGCCTGTATTTTTCTTGATAAATGCTTATATTAATAACTTGTTTAAAGTGTGTCATTTGAGCAGCAAAACTGTCTACATTGTACTTTTAGCACTGGGACTATTGTTTTGGGCGAATGAATTTGTTAAAGTATGAGTACCAAACAAATTTCGGTGAATGTATTTTTCTTCATGTAAAAAGTCCTTTTATTGTTTCCCTGCGCGCATTACGTGCTCAACGGCTTTTATTTTATTATCATGGGTTGACAACGGGATATAACTCTTTTCAGACAAGGTTAGTAAGCAACTTGATTACAATAAACCCACGTTAATACCTATAATGTTTAAAATTTGTGGCCATGTTTTTAACTTTGGGTGTATTTTAACGTTTATTCCGTTGCAAGTGGGCCGATATATACTACCATTGCACACAGTTTACCGAGAACTATTACAGGGATGGATTTGCAATGACCCTTATACATTATTTTAATGTCTGTTCGGTTTAGTTTCATCATATGTGAAAGAGCACGCCACGTTGACCCAGATTATAAGACCAATTCACTGTAATGACGCTGATGTAGGACGGCCAAAGATGTGGCACAGTTTCTGAGAGAGAATGGAGGCGATAGAGCAGAAAACAATCGATGTTTCATTTCACTCTTTCTCCCTTTGAAATGCTCTATTGTTCCCTAAATTTGCTCAGTATTCATCTGAACGTTATGAAGACACTATTAAAAAAAAGATTCCAGTCATAAAATAATCGCCCTTACATCTCTCCCACTGTCCCTTTGGACGGCGCTGTTCAGTAACTATTAAAATGTTAATCAAAACGTAAGACATAAACATTGAATCAGATAGCTGATGCGGACTATAAACTAATACTATTATTTTTAATACAGTGTAACGCATAAGTAACGACTCAAAGCTGACGTAGGAAAATGACCTTTCCTCGATGCAAAAGAGGAACCAACACGGCAAAGATCAGGAAATAAGTTTTAAACTGTTTTTAAGAAAGACCTATAGCATCTTAAAATATTACAGAAGAAGCAGTGTACAAACCGTGAACAGGCATCCAGGGAGCTGGTTTTCTCTTTTAAATACGGCTTTTGTTTTTATCGTGGGTTGAAGACCGTACACACTGGAGGATGTGATCGGTCCAGTTCTGTTTCTGAAGAGTTTAGAGTGACGCTCCATCTGCTGCTATTATGACAGCAATCCCTTACACTACATCACAGCGCAGTAATAACACGCACACTTCCGCTGACACAGCCACGCTTCCGCTTTCAGACATCGACATCTAGCGGTCGCTTATGGCAGTCGCTTGTATAAAATTAAAAGCCTGCTGCTGGACTTAACGCCATACTTCTCATTCAATAAGATATGTATTTTGGAGCACAATAAAATATAGTATATAAATTGTTTGCAGTAATTTAAGATGTCTGTGCTCTGTACTCTATATCTAACTGAATGTTTGAGGGTACTCTGTTGTTACTCTGTTGCTACATCACATATGTAATGAAAATGCTTCAAATAGATGGTATAGCGCAGATTTTCAGCTATCAATGGTATATCCAATTTAAAAAATATATTTAAGCATAGTTTTCACAAGGTCATACAAGCGTATTACAGAATAAGCAAAAAACAAAAACAAGACAGTTGACATATCACAAGCTGTATTTATCAAGGAAATAACTGTACAGAATCAGTCAGGATCTGAAATATACAGCATTAATTCATTCACTGTTTCCATGTGTATTAGTGTCACCCTTGTGCAGTGGCTGTGAGTGAGAATGGAAGGTTTTTAACATGCACAGCAGTACCATAACAGGGACAAATTTATTCATGCAACCTCAATTGCCCAGTTTCCTTTCAAATTCTGTTCTTTGGGTTTTCTGGAGAAATAACACCATCTACTCCACTTATATTCAAAACTGTTAAAACCCATAAAATGTTATATTTCATAACCAAAAAGGTGCATTTTTGTCTGTACAGAAGCAATTACAATTTCTACAGGTCATTGGCTGCTGAGCTAAAACCAGTGGTGCTTAAGGGTCTGACAATATAGATGGGAATTGGGGAGTATATCAGCTGTGCCCAAACATTTAAAGAAGATTTAAATACATATTGATAAAATATTACTGTAAGGGTTTATTTGCTATAAACCCATGTAACTATATATAAAAAGGAATTAAAACAATTTTTAAGAATATACAGATACTGTATCATGGTAAACCCTAAACATCTGTGTGGGAGCTAAAGTAGACAAGGCTATTAAATTAAGAGTGGTTAAAAATTGAGATTGTGCTTTCTATTAATCAAATGGATCAGATCCTTTGTGTATTTAATTTAATTGTACAAAAAGGCTAGGACAAGAATCCGTTGTAATGTAGTTATAAATAATACTTTAGCAAATTACATACTAAACAACTGTATCTCAAAAGATGTATAAAGCATGTATAAATGTGTTTGTGAGCATAGCAGGAACAAGCACATGCTTACTCATGAAACAAGGTTTTCATAGAAATACTGCTTGAATTATAACCAGACAATACAACAACTGGCCCCAGTCCCTCAAGCACCAATCCTCTGCTCACAATAGCACTGTGCAATGGGGCAGTAATTTAGTGCAAAGGAAAAGTTGCATAAATTTTCTACTTGCAAGTGTATACATTATTCCTGTTAGCCACCACAATGGATACTTTTACTGCATCTTCTCTTCCTTGGTTTAAGTTATTCTTTTGCATAAAAATAGGATTTTCTGTACCAAAAATTAGACTCGGAGACAAAACCAAGGGAGTGCAAAAGGAAGGAAATTCAGACCCAGACACAGAAAGCTCTTTAGATATATATCCAATGCTTTAAAATTGTATAGAGAAATGAGAGCTGACAATTTCATATTTCAAAAAATAGGCAGAGCATGGTACATTACAAAAGCATTTGCATGATGCACTGATCAGATAAAAAACACACACAGATAAAATACTAACTTGTTGAAAATGATTAAAAAAACTTACATGGACGTTATCTCCCTCTTAAAGATTGGTTTACAGATTCTCTTTACAGAAAGAGGACAATTGCTTTTTAGCTTTTTACATAAACAGACAATGCATTATGGACTAAAATTGACAGACTTTAAGATGTTGACAACGAGGCACGAGCATGGTACCTGAAATGATTTTGCTTCCCTTTAACACACTATTTTCAACTCTGTATGTGTACCCTACTTAAAATATTTGCATGTCATTATGTAGACATATTGTAATTAGTCATGTTTTCATTTCAACTGTGAGTTGTGATTTTACATGTATATTGGTGCATCATTAAACAACACCAAAAAAACACCTGCAACCACAACTAAATTTGATTTGTGTCATTGTTTGCAGAGTTGTTTAAAGCATGAACTCTAGCACGTACCATTTCTTGCACTATACCTTGTGTGTGTTTTTGCTAGCTATGGGCTTTCTATATTATAACCTGCAAAACTAAATTTTTAAAGACATCCATATAATGGTGGAAACACATAATGAAATACTAAGCCAAGTTTCTGCCAATCAGGGAAGACAATTACTAGAATAAAATCTACATGGCATTAAAGTGGCACATACAAATCAAACTAAAATAACTGTAACTGAAAAGGTCAAAAATCAAAAGCCTGCATCCATTTAGCCTTCAGTGCAATGTTTAAAATGATGTTGAGAAAAACATGATATACTGATTAACCTAAAACAATGAAAATAAAACTTTGGATTTACAAATCAATCATTCTGTACTTGGAAGACTTTTAAATGTAAATAAAATGTAAACAAACTTGCGTTCAGAATAGCTGGATGTCAGATTCAGTGGGTACAGTATACACACACATGCAAAGACACAAACACACATGTGACCAAACTGGATTTGGTAATCTGATAAAAAAACTAATTCACTCATGGTTTACTTTCCAAATTAGGAAAACTCACATATGAAACCAAAAAGTTTTGAAACCAGATATGAGAATACACACTCACAGCTGGTGAGTTGCTTCTCTTTATTTGAAACGATCTTTATTTTAACCTTAAACCATAATAGGCATGCTCGAATATGTCAAATGTTGTTTAAAGATGATGTTGTTTAAGTGGCAAGACAAGAATCAAAAAATCGTGTGGAAGAGCGAATTAAAAAAAATACATCAATAGTACAAAAGAGCAAAACAACTTACAAAATAAACAGACAAAACATGCTCTTCAGAAAAAGACCAACCTTGATAAAGATTTTGGCATATTTTCATTTTCTTCAGTGTGAGATTGTATAGAACTGATGTTGAGACATACAATATACAAAGAGGTACATATGGATCATTTTTTTCACAAACAGTTTAGAAAATAATCTTTATAAGCTACTTTACTATAACATCTTTCTCTTTTATTCTCCATTTGCCTATGCTATCAGCTCTTTGGCCCATATGGAGCTCCTGAATTGTCATAGTCATCAGTAGCCACTAGAGGGTACTCTGGGACACGTGACATTTCTTCCACGTCAGAGCTCAGTGCACCTCAGTGCTGACAGAATCCATATGCAGCTGGACAGCAAGACAGGGAGTTCACAGTGACGCCTTTGTTTCCTGGTTCTGTCAGAGCACTTTCCTGTTTTCGCAATGCAATGCAAACTCAGAGGGTGACTGGATCCAGTGGAGTGCCTTATTTCTTTTTGCCTGTCTTTTTCTCAGGTTTATCACCCTTGTCTGAACGCACCGATCCCATGTCAGCCCTGTCTGATCTTTCCCCTCTCTCAGAACCCCCCGCCCTGCTGCCATCCCTCCTCGTTCCCTCGTCGGTAGATGAGGTAGTTGGATGGGTCTGTCCCCGTTTGGCAATTTGTTCATGCTCACTTATACTGTCATTTATAATTGTGATCCAGCTCTTCAGATCGTCCTGTAAGCCAAAGAGTGTTTAAAGACATAGAACAGGTTCCCACACAAAATAATTTAATGTAATGAGTTATCACAATGTATATGTCCGCAGAACCTGAAAGTGTTGCAGAATTTAAATGCCCATCATTCACAAAGTTATACGTACTACTCCACTTCTTGTGTGTTCAATTTTAAATAATTTTGGCTAATTTACCTTTTTAGCTTTTCAGATACCAATAGAATGTAATAATCTTAGATCTACTAAGAACACATTGTGCCAATAATTACATTAATTTAGTACATTGTGCCCCTTAAAGATTTAAAACAAACATCTTACCTCATCTTTAGCATGAAAGAGAAATTCACTACCATCTTTAGTTCTGAAATTATAAGTGAAACAACATTTTATTAGACTTGATAAAACTAGGTAGTCTTTTGGTAAAAACTAGCAAAAAAATAAACATTCAGTCAGACACATACTTAAGTGTAAACACATTTTTCTTCTTCTTGTAACCATTGTTGATATCACAGGCACAACGGCTCAGGTTGATTAGTGGTTCGCTATTGTAAGGTGTGGTGGTGTTCTTTGCATCTTTATAGAAGCCCAGTTCACCTTTATTTAACACACAGTACAGGTTCACCCAAGATCTGCTGTAATGTGGGAGAGAAAGAAAATTTGACCATCAGAGCCCAGAGTGGCCTAAACACTGGACTTACTCACCTACTGAGTCTGGGATGACCAGACTTTGAGAGCAAGAACAAACTGCTAAGGAGATCATTACAAGATCTTTACAAAGTGATGCTCAGTCCATGGCTTACCTTTGTAGAGGAGGAGGGGAACATCCAATTGCAAGGAAAGCACAAGAAACAAAAGAGATTTTGGTTAGTGGTTTTGGTTAACATACAGTTGCATAGTAAATGAGCAGTTGTTAAGCAATTTATGTGCACAAAGAACAGACAGCCATTCTTTGGAGTTTTATAAACTCCTTAATGCAATGAATTGATTTGTGACTTGGAAAATGGGCCGCAGAGGTGAGGCATCCGTTCTCCATAAAACATGGCTAGTGAAGCTAAGCTGTAAAAGGGGTAAAAGCTTCATACCTGGCTAGCCATGGCTTCAGAAATACAGCAACGGTTGGTCTTCTGGTACAGCAACGTCCATCAACCCAGCTGATTTTAGTGTTACCATGCAAGTGGCAAGCAGTGCTTTTAACAGCTAGCTATTTTCTGCTGTATGTGAAGTTTCTAATTAAGGAGTGACAGTCAAACAGCTGTTTCTTAGGTTCACTTTTGGAACTATTTTAGGCTTGGAAAGCATTCAAGAATTTTCCAGTTTGACTAGAAACTTGGTGAAAGATAACAAAAGCTGGCATTTTTTAATAAATCTTAGTGCTCTAAGCATCAGTACAATGCTAATAACAAAATTAGCATACAGTAGCTTTGAATAACCAATCATACTGATCTTTGATTGGCATATTTGGTTTAGCAGTTTCCATGCTACTTCCATGCCAAGTGTCCATACTATTTAGACCACAAAGCCCCACCTGTTTGAACTCTTCTTCTGGCCCTCAATGTCTATTTTTCGGAACAGGAACCCTTCATGCTGGGCCGTGTGGGTGGGTGGCAAGGGCACTGGTGGGCTGCTTTGGGCCGGTGCAGACCTTGAGCGACGTGTTTCACCCGCTGTTGGCTCCTTGGGTCGTGGTCTTCTTCTTGGTTTTGGTCTGTCACGAGCACGTGGACGGTCTGGCCGGGAAGACTTTTCAGGAAAACCATTGGGTTGACGTGGAATCTCTCCTCGGGCCTGAATTAGAAAAATACAGCAGTCTGTATGCAATGTCACTGTAAAAATTAATAAGAAACTAAAGCATCAGATGTTAGATTGTCCACACACCTGTGCTGCTTCTCTTTCTTGAAGCTGCTCTACAATCTCAACTAAGGTGGATCTTTTCTCCCTGCCAAAATAAAGGGAGATATTTGAAAAAAATCATGCCATTTTGCATGGAGAAAATCTTGCTGCGTTACTGACCCGCCACCAGAGCGTCTGTCTGACTGCTCCCTGACCTCCTGCTCACTGCTCTCCTGTCTCTCTAGTCGATGTCTGTCCCTGCGCCGCACCTCATATCCCTCATGTTCACTAGATGTCTGTCTCTCCAGCCTCCTCTCTGCTCTCTCAGCTCGTTCCCTCCACACTTCTTGAGGAAGCTCATCTCTGCGTGCCTGAATCAACTGCTCGGTGGACAGTTGCCTCTCCAATCGTGACTCTCTTGGTGGAGGATGTTGCTCCACCAGAAGCTCTGAACGACTGCTTCCATTCCCACCTGCCCCACTGTTAAGGCGTACCCTTCCTCCACCTGGTGCTTGGAGCACCACCTCCGCCATCACATTTTCATGATGTTCCCGCTCCCTCTTTCTTTCCAGCAGGGGCTGCACCACCTGGTGCACATGTTCGATCTTTTGCTGTGGGGCTTGGGTCTTGAATTCATCTTGCAGCTGGGTTACTTTTTTCTCCATAGCAGTTCCCAATCCTGCAGCCACACCGACAATCCCAGCATTTCTGGCTTCCTGAATGTGGTAAGCAGCAGCTCCATTCATGATGGGTGTGTAGGTGGACACAGTTGAACCTAATCTGCGAACCACAGAAGATGGGGAGGGCTGAGGGTTGATACGCTCCACCCGGGGCTCACCCTGCTCATAGATGGTTTGTCTTATTAGTGAGGAAGGGCTGCTGCGGGCAGGAGAGGAGTCCTGAGGATCTAAGAAAACCTTTCGTCCCAGTAAGGGTGTTGGTGGAAGCTTACTCTGCTCTGCCTTTATTTTCTCCACCTACATCAATGAAAAACAATATAATTTCTGCAGACAAAGACATATGTGTTACAATGAAGCTATTAGTTACACACTTTTACACTGTCACTAATCTAGTTACACATGTAACTAGATTTTTATATTTGCTGTAGTTATGTGTGTTACCGTGGTGAGGCGCCGTAGTGAACTGAAGCGTTCTTCCCATGTGGAGGCTGCTTTGCGAAAGGCTTCATGTCTGCGAATCAGCTGCTCCACCTCGTCTACACTGCTGCCCAGTTCATTACTGCTGAGGAGGGGCTCTTGAGCCGTGAGCCAGGCCTCTGCTACCACTGCTTCCTGAGCAAACTGATGCACCTCCAGCACTGATTGGAACAGACAGAGAGAGAAAAAGTGTAGAATAATTCAAAATAATTGATATATTGTTTTTTTTTGCTTCATCGGTCTCAGTTCACTTACATTGCTGCAACTCTTCCCAGTGTTTGTCCCATTTCTCTGTGAGCTCCCTTTGCTTGTCCAAAACCTTCTCTAGCTTTTCTTTGATCTGAAACAGTAAACCACTTTAATGTAAAGTACGGCCAGCACATAGCTCAGGTAAAACAGAACACGATTTAATTTTCACCATGAGGCAGAAAATGAATAATCTTCACTATATGTAAACTCTTTAGCCTGACTGAAATCATACTAGTGCATTTTGTTTGGTGAAAGTTGACTAACAGATCTGGAGAGTCCAATTGTAGGTCTGCTTCATCCAGCACGTACATGTGTTAGTCAAGCTACAGTTGGTAAGTTAGTATGTGTTAATATTTGCTTACCTATTGTGTCATGCAAACTTGGACTGAGAGATTAAGCTCATAGCTCAACTATGCAAAAACCTGTGGCAGTTTAGATATATAGCCTGATTACTGCCCATGTCAATGTATTTTATGTGTGAACGTAAGCATGTTCATTGTGCATTGCTAGCAGTGGGCACAATTCTGTCTTAGTCAATTTTTATCCTAAGAATCATTTCAAAAGTCTCAGGAGTTCCTGAACAATTTGTCACCTCTTCTGATGCAGGGTTACGGGCAGCCAGTAAGGTCTTGCCCATCTCAATACACTGTAGGACGCTCTTGTTTCGGGCCTCCACCTCACTCTTGAGGCTCTGGTGATAGTTCATCATGACCTCCACGGATGACACATCCCTGCAAGCACCAGAGAGCCCACATCCCATTAAAGCTCTGAGGAAAGAGCTGATAGCGAGAAGAGAGAGAGTTACTTAGACCAGAAAACATGGGCCAAGTCTGCTCACAGAAATACACAACAACAGAAGGCCATTTTGGCATCATGAAGAGTTCCCATAATAGCTCCTGAGCAAGTATTACAGGTTTTATATTAACAGCAAAAACAAAACTCTGTTGGAATTATCTGTAAGTCAAGTCTCACTAGTGTCACATTTAAAACTGCTATTTACAGGCATGTCATATTTAACATTTAAACACATTTAAAATCATACATTTAAATCATACATTTTATTTAATTTAAGATAACAGCACAGCATCTTACTAAGTTTTGGAACTGATATGTACAGAATAGAACTGAACATAATTCACAATAACACGTATTCACACAAACAAACTCTTAATTGTACTTTACTATGATGTGTAATTAATCCCAGGGTTCATGCACTTACCAACGTATCACTTATTTGTGCTTGCAGTAACAGAATACTTAAAGTACACTCCAACGGCCACAGTGGCTACTTCCCAGCTGACCTAACATAGATCTTCATGCATCATGTTAAAGCACCTTCCTATCAGGACAAAGTATCCCAGCCTGTGTCCTACCTTGGTTTCTCTCCAGTTCCTATCTGACAGATGATGCTATCCATCCACATTAGTTGATCTCGTACCATCCCAAAGAAACGTAACTTGTCTGTCGCTGTGGTAATCTGCACTCGACAATCCTCACAAGATATGAGCAGCTCCTTCCACGCCTGCATCACTTCCTGTTCCTGCATGGCAATGGCGTCTGCTTTCTCCCCAGCATAAACTGTCCTGAGCTGGGCTGCACTCTCTTGTAACTGTCTTACCTGAAAAAAAATAAAACCAGGGTCTTAAATTACCTTTTTGCCTCATCTCCCAGTGGTGGGTAAATTAAGAAAATGACCTGTTTCAGAATCAGTATATTCAGGATCAGTTTGTGTGTTCCCAGGAAAACATACCTTTGATCTCGACATTTCTACCATCTAACTGTTGAGTTACAGGAACACATTAACTAACAAACATCTTTCAATCTACACCCAGACTTGGTGCATTACCTGTGTAACAAGTAGCTGAATATCATGTTCAAATGTCTGCATAAGTCTCTGAAGAGTGCTGGTATTTGATGTGCCTCCTTGATTGACTCGAACCTCTGGTAACCTTCGCTGCTTATCGTCAATCTGTGCTAGCACCTGAAACACACACTCTTTTTGCTCTACATGTGCAGATGTAAAGTATGATATTTTGTAGTCTTAGCATTCATTCAGTGTCATTATAAGGAGATTTGCACACACTAAGGCATACGCATACCTTCACAAATTAGACATGCATTCCTGTAAAGCCTGCATCAAAAAAATGGACAGGCAGCTGTATACGCATATTCACACAACACTTTCTATTGAGTATACAATTATATACACACACACCTGCTTTTTTGTATCCTATAAAGATACAATATAATATAAATATCAATACAATATAAATATCACACACAGACATATATAGTATACAGTATGGCACATCTTGGTAAAAAGAGGTTTGTTAATCATTAGCTAGAATTAACTGGATAAATACATTTTTGAAGGAAAAGTGAATGGTGCCTGCCCTTGCAAAAGTTATATCACAATGCTTGAGTATTCTGGGTGATTACCATGTGTTCAAATGTGTTTTGCCTGGTTTTAACCATGCTGCTATGTGTTTGCTAGGGTCATAGTAATACTTACTCTAGCAAGTGCCACTAGTTAAACATCTAATTTTAGGTGGTTTAATTAAGCAAATGGTTTGAATCCCTTCACTCGCAAGCAAACTGAAATATGTAGGCCTTTTTCATACCTCTCGGCTGTCTGAGAAGAACTTGTGTAACTGGTGTGAGGCAGCAAGCATCTGCCCACGTGTCTCCATCAGCTCCAGTAGATCTGCCCAGGCCTCGTTCACTCCATCCTTCCATTCAGCGATGGTGGCGGCATCTGCATGACCATAATCTATGAGCTCATCAACCATCTGGTTGACAGCGGTGACCCTCTCCTGCCCCAGGCTCCCCGTCTCTGCCACAAACTCTGTAAATTTCTCCTGCAGGATCTGATTAGCAGAGAATATGTCATCATGTCAGAGGACAACAAACATAAAAGAATTACACAAAGTACGATTTTCGATCTTCCAAAGTAGTTTGCAAAGCCAGACATTTGACAATTGGCATAAAGTCTTGTCCATTATGCAGCTAATTTCGCTAAAGAACCGCCCATTTAAGCAGGCAAAGACCATCTGACCAACATATTTAACTGCTTTAAGCAAGAAATCTTGAATATTAGAATATAATATTACATTTAACACCATATTCTGATAAGTGTGCATTTGTAAATATAACTGCTTTTTCTTTTAGACTGATAGAAACCTGTGATTCTTTCGAACCCAGACAGTATATAAAAAATGACATTGTAGCTGATTATTTTGAGTAAGATTTTCCCATTTTTGGAATGTACAGAACATCAGATCAGACCAAACAGCTTGTCAAATTAGTTTATTTAAAAATGCCTTTCTTCTAAAATACTATAACATATAACAAGTATTATGGCTTAATCCTCATGTGCTTAATCCAACATTTGTGGTTAGCATGTGTTTATGATGTCCACTGCCAAACTGACCGCAACATGCTCAAAGTCCTGCCCGAGTTCGGTGGAGCTGGCGATGACCTCCCTCTCTGCTATCCACTGCTCAAGTTCATCCACCTCCCTGTTGAGCTGATAGAGCCAGTACTGTTGCTCCAAACGAGACTTTCTCTCCTCCACCAGGTCCTTCAGAGACACATACAGCCTGTCGATCTGAGACTGACGCTTACTGATCTGTTCACTGAGGCACAAACATACACAAACACATGCTAAGACCTATGCAGAGGGATGGGCACAATTTTAATTAAATGTATTTAATCACGTCTGTGTATTTTGTAAATTAAAAAACCTAAAATACTCAATCAAATTTGTCATTTTATTCACAAATAATACAACAACTTTTATCACGACGCTACCAAATATACTGTACATGGCCTGTAACAGATATTGGTGCAATGCAAGTAATCTTGTAAAGCATTCTGTTAAATCCAGCGCATTCCATGTAAACTGGAAAGAACTGTTTTTGTGCAAACTGCCGTAGAGGAGCAGTTTACTTAAAAATGAAAATTAGTCCATAAATTGCTCATAAAAAACCCTCAGCATATCCTAGGTGTGTATGACTTTATTCTTTCAGCCGAACAGAATCCGAGTTATATTAAAGGAAGGCAGGGTCCATCTTCTGTGAAAGGTGCAGAACCATAAAATGTTTGTCCAATCATTTAATTCGGTCCGAATGCATTAATAGGATATCCCACTTGCCCGTCAACATATTTATGCATTCATGTTTTGGAGAAGGTGTGGCTTTGGACAGGAGGGCGGGATCTTATGCTTTCAAAGCCAGGTTGTTTTTTCTACCCTCTCTGAAATAGCCTACCCTACCTTAATATCCTGATCCTGATTCGATAACTTGGAATCTCATGCCTCATCTCAGTCTCATTTCATCTTGGTTCTCACGTCTTGCAACTGCGTGCTTTGAATAACAGGTATGAATGAGAAAATAAAAAGTGGGACGTACTAGATGTTTAAGGGTTATTATACGCAATAAGCAGCGATAAGTAATTACACAAATACACACCAAATTATGTTAACATGCCTGTCTTGGTGAGTACTCACATAAACAGCGATGTCCTACGCAGGGGAAAGCAGTTCTCTTTCTGTTATGTTTCTATCTAACACCACTGTTAGTAAATGTGTTTCTAAATATCTTACTCTACTTTTATGGCACTTTCTCTAGCACTTCTTTAAATGATTGCTTGTCATTTATTTTTGTGTTTTCAAGTTACAAATGACTTTACAAAAGGTTGTGGGACAGTCACTGATCCAGCGCTCAGATCAGCGCTCAGGCAGTAAAATGATATCAAAGATCCCTTACCAGTCTGGATGTCCAAGTTCCAGCAGCTGTCTACACTGCTGAGAGAGAAGTCCAATGGTCTCAGCATAGTCCTCTATGGTTTGCTCCAATGCCAGCTGTTTTTTCAACAACTGTAGAGTACTGGCTTCATCCTGTTGAAAAGAAAAGGACATAATTCAGATTTTTGTATATCAAATGAATGTTTGATCATTTTTCCACCTAACTAATAGCTGTCTGGAGATTCCCACCCCCGCATGACCTCCTACCTTTCCTGTCTCCTCATTCATCATATGCAGTTCTTGCTCACTGAGCCAGGCCTCCACCTCTCCTACATCAAAGTAGTACTGCTGCGCCTGGTACATGGCATCCAGCGTGAGCTGCCGGCGCTCTGTCTCTGCCCACAGCACTTCCCACAGGTGGTGAAGCTGCTCCATGCCTGCCCTGATGCTGTCTGCGTCCGGACTGCGAATGGATGCAACCACACCTGCTCTCTCTAAAACGTCCTCCATCCGTGACTGATGACCATGAAGCTCTCTCTGTAGACTCTAAAAAGAGATGACTATGAGAAGGTGGACAGAGATGAAAGATGTAAAGAATGCTTTCTTGAAAGGTGCTACAGGCCTTTGCACATGAGTAATTTCTTATGGATACCCATAAGCATGGCCGGTCACTAGCATCTATCGTTTTGAATGCATGCAGCCAGCAATGGATGCCAATATGTTGGTGTCCCCACAGTGCAAGGCCCTTTATCTAGCTTAACCATAGAGACGTTCTTGGCCAACCAGCTTCACTAGAAAGGCTATGCTGTTTAAAAACAGCCGTGCTCATTAGCAGTTGTGCTGGTCCACCAACTAGACAACAATTACACTGGCACCAACCAGCATATAAACCAACTTGGATCTGATTCTAGTGTTTTAAAAAAAAGGGTAAAGATGGGGACTTTCTTACTTGATTTTTTTTCATCAGTTGCTGTACAGCTTGTAAACTTGTTCCATGTTCATGAGAAGTGGCCATTGGAAGACGCTCTTGTATCCACAACTACAAACAAACACACCATTGCTTAAGTTACTGCATGCTTTCATTAACAATATTTTTATCACAAGTGTAAATATATAGATTCTAAACACACAAAAGTATGTTTTGCATTTTGCACAAACGTATGTGTTGCATTAATGTATGCAGGAAGCAGGAAATTAAACCTGAGTAGCTCAAAGTGTTTGTAAAGACATTCTTTTGTACAGTATGTTTCAGAACTTAATGGTTTTATGACGCAAAACTCACAATTTCATCCTCAAGGTCACGGCCTACTTGGTGCACTTCCTTTGAAGCAAGCAGGATGCGGCGTCTCTCTTTTAGAGGCTCTATCAGTCGAACGATTCGTGTTTCCACACCAGCCTGTTTCTCACACACCTTTTCCATGACCTCACCCTGATGAGGGATAGAAGCCGCCTGGGCCTGCAGTTCTCCTACCTCTTTATACCACTCCTCCACCTGACACTCCATTGTCTGCAAGAAATTGAGAGATGGTGAGAGAGCATGAGCATTACACCATCATAGAACAGAGAGTGTTTGATGTCTGCAGAACAGGAAAGGAACACCAGGAGAGCAAAGTGAACAAAATATAGGGAACAATGTACAAATACAGTTCAGCACTGTTAAAATGATGCAGGACCGACAACAGTACAGTTAATGGAAAAGTGGAGAGGAACAAGAGAAAGACAAGAGAAGAAGGCAGGTAAGTTATGACATCATCATAGGCTTTTCAACTTCAGAAGAAAACCTGGAAATTATGTTAAAATGTTCTTGTAATAAGGAGAATAAGTTAGCACAGTTAGTCCTAACTTTGGTAGGATAGCACATATAAATGATGTAACCCATTAGGGTAAGATAAAGACAGTGAAGTGAACTAGAGTAAATTACCAGTCTGAACTCCTATATCATTGGCTAATTAAAGTAATAGTGTCTAAACCTATGGGCTATTGTGTCAGACACATTCAGTAGCAGTAAATCAGTATTCCCTCCCTTCTGAAATAGGGAATGGCAATTCATGACCTTAAATCACTTAAAATACATTTCTTGCATCACTATTAAATTAAGCTAAATTGTTCCTGTTTTTATGAAACATTCAGAATCGGAATACCTTGTAAATGGAGAAACAATGCTCCCAAAGAAAAACAAAACAGTATTTTACAGCAGGCAATACATTTTTAAAATAACTTTACTGAAAGCTAAATGATCCTTTAGTGACAATTTGAAATATGATGATATATAAAGAAGACAAACAATGATAAAACACACCCACACACAGGCACTAAAAAGGATTTGTTCAAAGCTCAATGACCTCAACCTATGATGGACAAACAATATAATCTGTTGAAAAATTGCATTCTGTGATATATTCTTATCACAGATTACAGGATTGGTGATAACTAGATCGATAACTAGAAAGAAACAGTGAGGTGGGACGAGAGTGAGATGGACAAATAAAGAAAAAAGGCAAATGAAGATGCTTCAATACCCCTGATGGTGAAGTGGATGGAGGGACGTAGGGACAGAGCTTAAACTGAACTCAGATCAGCTGAGAGCCATGGCATGCCGTCAGAGAGGAGAGCCAGGAGTGACAGTGATGAGGCTCATATTACCAGTAAATGCAGCAGTGGAAAAAAACAAAAAGTCCTCAGCACAGGCATTAGATAGAAATAAAGTGCAAATTAAATGCATGTTGGAAATCTAAAAGATCAAAATAAAAGTATGATTTGGAGGAAATGTATGTCATGTGATTATCTTGATGCACAAAGAAAGTCTAAAAACAGGAGCAATAACCATTGCCTTATGTACACCAGAAATTAACATGATTCTCAAATACAGTACAGCATGTCTCCTGTGGTTAGTAGTATTGGGTTTATATCGAGGGGAAGTTCTTTGTATTTTTGTGACTATTGGTGACATCAGCGTTTTACTGCATTTTGAAAACGTTCAAGTGTTGTTCCTAACATGCTAATCATGTCATACTGCTGTGACCTTTCAAGCTCATTGTTATTTTAGTAGAGCAGCCGTATTAACTGAACTGTGGATGTGTGTGCGTTACATGATCGGTGTTGCTGCATGTTAATGTCAGACATACCAATGACATTCTGTGAAGTCTATGTAAGTGAACAGCAGCTTCCAAATCTTCAGAAATATGGTTGTTGTTCTAACCGGACAGTTGTTTTGGAACAAATAGGTGTTTGACACGTTTGCACAGCAATACTGTATATTCATGATTACCTCTGAATATATTTTGAGTGATTGTACCAAAACATATTTTGGACCCTGTTTCTGAGACTCATGTTAATGCCAGCTATAAATGGGGCCCAAATGCTGTAGACATATGGGAAAGAGTAAATACCTGTAGTTTCTTAAGCTGCTTGTTGACAGTGGTCAGGTCCTGGCCGTAGTCCACATGTGCCAGCTGCCCCTCAAGCTGCTCAAGTCGCTGGTCCAGGTTGGAGTAATTCTGAACAAGCAGATCGGCCCGGTTTGCCCCAAACAGCTGTCTGGCTTTTGCTTGGGTGGTGCTCTCTAGATCTTGCCAGCACTCACGGATCTCCTCTAGTTTCTTTTTAACCAGTGCACTCAGCTCTGGCTTCTCCTGCATTAGCCGCTGGCCCTCCTGAGAACATGAGCGAGAGTAACAGACAGAGAGATCAGTTAGTGAGGAACAGAAAGAAGGGAAAGGGGATTTTTCAGTTTTTAGACAGGCTGAGAAGATTATCTAAAGGAGCAAACTGTACTAACAAGACTGGTTTGCAAACAAATCATTCGTGAGACAAAATTGAAACCACAAATATTGTAGGAACCATAAATATTCCAAAAGTTGATACTTTTTTGGCCAGTTTGAGATTATCAGCATCAGTTGATCATGGCTAAATAGCCAAACCCCTGACAGGGATGATAGGTACCTTATGCTTTAAATTTTGTACTGAAATTTAAATAAATAATCAGCATTCATTTGATTTCAGCAATGTTGCATTTGTTATTCTGTGTATGTCATTACGTTGTGTTGTTTGTTTTGGCATTATGTTTCTGCCACCAGCCACACTGCTTTCTAGAGACCATTAAAAAAATGTGTATACTTTGTATAATTTGTATATTGTATGGAAACAGTATGATAGCAGTACAGCAGTATTTACAAAGAAATTCCAAATAAAATCTCCAAATGAAAATTTGCAATAATATTCTTTCCAAATGGCATGTCTTTCCAAATGACAATATGTTTCATCAACCGAAAAAATGTAGCACAGGAGACTGTGACAAAAAATCTTCCATTCTGTTTTTATCAGGAACGCACAAGTGTAAAAGTACATTGACAAGGGCTGATTATCTAGTCATTATCACACCTCAGTAATCACAGTGTGATTTAGCTCTCTGCTAAGAACTGTGATCACGTCTGGTTTTAGCCTACTAAGAAAACTGCACCTGCGTCACCTCTCAGATCAGCTCTGGGCAGAGACCCACACACCCAAACATAAAACTACTAAAATCTGTTTGTTGTCAGGTGCTTATCTGTGCTTTAAAATTTTAAACTGCAAAGTTTTAATGAAGGTGCACTGTTCATTAGTGGTACTTGTTGGGTATCTTATTAGGTATCATTACTATTGTTCATACTGAGCGTTAGGAAACTGAACAACCTCTAACCCATAGTATTAAATGTTGGTGCTTAACTTGCCCCACATTGATTGTGTGTGCTGTTCCTTTTATAGGTAATATGCCTTATGATTTTTGCCCAGCATATCCATATAATATACAAGACTTGGGGGCTATTTTTACTTCAGCCATAGGGCAACCTTCTACAGTAGCATCTACCCACAGCACCCTAGCAACCAACAAGAACAATCTAGAGACTGGAAAGATATGTGCTAACAACCTTAGCTGCAGCAACAATTAGTACTAATACACTAGTATTGTGATCTTTTGCATGGGTAACTAGCACTCTTTCTTTAGAACATGTAAAAATATATATCTTTTCGTTACTTCTGTTGTTTATTTACCAAAATCTCAAATTATTTTTGAATATGTGTCAGACAGTGCCCAGGTCTCAATCCTGGTATGGGTGCAGAACAGTACACCTCACATTTTCCCACACCTGATCTCCACGTAGACCATGAAGTCCTAAAATACACATGTACATACACAAACATGCTCCATCCCCCAACATATTAAACCATTATAATTTATTCTCACTGTCAGGATTGGGTGAGGGGGAGGAGATGGCAATATGAAAGTGACCATGGAAATAATGCCCATGAGGAGAGCCGGCATCACACCGGCACCCATCTGCTTCCCACGCACATACACATGCACATACAACATCCAATCAATTACAACACAGGCTAAGTCTATTAAAAGATAAAGATGGATATGTGTAGTGATAAATAATACACCTCAATGAATGGTGTATCAAATCTGTGTATTATCTAATTAAAGCCAATTCTAATTATCTAAGCCAAGACAATGTCTTAAGGTCACTTTTAACCTTGTGTTAAGCAATGTTTCATGCAAAGCTTTACTTCATAACCCAAATGCTTAAACCCTGAACTGCAGTACCAAAGCTAGAATATTACAAATGACTAAGACATTCTTGGCAGGTTTTGAGATTCACCTTTACACTGAAAAAGAAACCTTTCTCAGGTAAGACATGCACCACATTACCATCCATATAAGGCACAATGGAGAATAAAGCCAGAGTATTTATGGTTACTTCTGCTGGAGCCTAAAACCTTCACAGATTCACCATTTTTGGAGGTTTTCTCATGGCAACACAGCACTGCTCATGTGTTGCCATGAGAAACACATGAGCAGTGAAAAGAAGCTATGGTGGTTTTATACAGTAGCAGGCTGCAGTAGAACTGTCTTCCAATGTAGAACTAGGTTAAACAGTGCTGGGAGGAGCTTTATGTAACATCTCTCAGTTTATGAACAGCTCTGTTATTCTCTTTGCCTCCTAAGGAATCAGTCCTGTGCTCTCCCGGCATGCACTGCAGGCGCACACAGTCACATCATTGACTTCTGTGTGGCTATACTGTGGAGACAACAATACAGTGAAAGTGTACACTTGAGATATGAGAGGTGTGACAGAGCTGGGTGGCAAAGGACGTATAAGACTGAGTGTGTGAGTCACAATACAAGACTCTTAAGGTTTATGAAAATGATATGATTCAGGTGTGTCTTTAAGATGTACTCAGATTATTGAAATCTTGGTAATTAATATGCAGAACACCAACAAATCATTTTATTTAAGGGGAAAAAGAATCCAATGAGGCACAATATATTAAACTAGTGAGGTACCATATTGCTCTGGGAATTTGTTATCCCAGGCACAGCTGTTCGTCAGATTCTCAGGGGTGCATACCAAAACAAATTCCCCCCCAGAAGAGAGTGTTTTGGCAGAAAGCATGATATATTATGCTAATATCATACAAGGACATTTCAGGACAATTTTAACATTTAACATAAAATGACTTTTTTAATGAGGAATTTAATGAGGGTTAATGAGGAATATAATTCCCTAATATATTTTAAGATTTAATTTAATTATATTTTAAAGTTTAATGTACTATGAAAACACACTGTAACTTTTGGAACTCAAAATTAATTGTGGCACACAGGAGCATTTTAAAGATCGGTTAAGTATTGGCAAGTAAAATATGGAGGAGGTGGAATGTAATAAGAAAGGAGTGTGTTGGGGAGTGAATGAGAAAATATCACATTCATATTTTCTCAGATTTACATTACACAAGGTCCTGTTGGTAACTGGTGTGTTGTTAACTGGTTCACTATATAAATCCTTAAATAATGAGACTATTACATAATCTACCATGATAAAAGTGTTTTAAATAAAGAGAAACAAATATTTCCTAACCTATAGAAACAATATACACAGCAGATATTTCATACACAAAAGACCTAATGAAATTAGTATGTAAAAACATTTTGATGATTATCATGATATTGAAATCCAAAATTTACCAAATTATCAACACAATAATACTACATACATTTCTTTACATAATGCATCTATACATGCTTTTGAACAATCAACAAAATAAAAAGGCTTCATATACAGTGTATATTTTATCTTATGATACTGTAAAAAAAATGATCAAACATATACCACACCTGCCCCTACACCTCAGCAGGTGACAAATTATACACATCATTTTCTACTTCACAGTGACCTGGAAGTACATCTTATCATTTCCTGTGAGCTGAATCAGTGTGCAAGGAGGCCGTACAAATGACCTTCACACATGGGTGCATACAGATACATATGCCCCCTCCCCTTTACTTGGCAAAGCTGCTCCATCAGACAGCTGCCAGGTTAGTGACACTGGAACAGAACTAGTCAAAACAGCAGATTGTAATTATAACACATGTCCATTTTAAGGGTGAATCACTGCACATCACAGCTTACTAGAAAATGCAGGCTACTGAACAGAAGCTCTAACTCTATAAATATGTATAGTATGTACAAGCATATAATCCTTTGTAAGGATGTTATTCTGATCAGCAATTTTAACACTGAAATAATTATACAAATCACTCTTCCAAGATGAACAACTGGCCAAGCACACGTTTGATTTAGCACTTAATTAAATGTGTGAATACTGTGAATGTGTGAGCCATTTAGACAGCAGGTAAAGCAAAAGAATTTCCCATGCCCAAACAGGCCAAATTCAGCAGAAAACTAGAGTGTGGCACTTGAATCCAGGGCATTCTTATAAATATGAAACCAGCACAGTTCATCATATTTCTATTCCTGGTAAGTAGTTTAAGGTATCAGCCATCTACAAAGAACACTAAGTCAGAGCAGAGACAAATCTCTCTCCCATACACACACACACTAACACACACACACACAATGCTGACGTGCGCTCACATAATTATACTGTCTGACAACATATCAAACACACCCAAGCATGGTGTAAATTAAGTGCTGAAGTTAAATTTTTAGATTTAGGGGTGATGTTTTTTTAGACATCACCATACTCTACACAACCCCACAGATAAGCAACACAACATAAGTGTGGGTACCACTGATTGCAAATGATAGACTCAGCGGATTCCACTCTGCCATCTCCGATTACTGGCTCTTGTTGACTATAACAAAATATGAGTCAACAGTGAAAGACTATTAGCTGAGTGTTTTCATTTCAAGGTGCCCAATAGTGATTTTCAGGCCAATAATGGCATCCAGCATTCAGGCACAATCGAAATCTGACACAAAAAATACTTTTATGTTCTATAAATATCTTTAAAATACATGCTATGAATAAAGACGAGTATCACTGTGTAACTTTGAAGTAACTCACTGTACTTACTTTTTCGATCTTGTCCAGCCATTCCTTATTCTGAGCCAGTTCTGCCATAAACGCTTGATGTTTTAGCCACTTCTTAGGAAGCTTCTGAGTCTCGTCACGAGAGGTGTCACGGGCCATTAGCATCTTTTCTGCCACCCAGTCACCAATCTGTGAATCACACATACATGTTAAGGCAAGTTTACACTCCCCCAACATACAACACTTCAACATTACAACACCAACATTCAAAATCAAGCTGTTGTATTTAGAATGTTGATAAACATAACCCATAATTTTGTTCGTGGTCATACGCTTTAAATATGGTGACTAAAAAAAATATATTCTTTAAAATGTTTAACACAGTTACTGCATTTATTTAATTTGATGTTGATAACTTATTCTCATAATTCCACCAGGACATGCCGGTAAGGGTCAAAATATTTTCACACGTGTAAGAATACGTCCATGTAGTGTGGGGATTCTTTTTTCTTTTCTATCTCTGCACTCTACAATGTCTTGTACCACTTTTGCATTGAGTGACATCTAAACAAATTGTTACAATTGTTATGCTACCCATTATTTTGGTTTCATTTCTTAAAAAGCTGAATGTTTTAATGCTTACTCTGCTAAACCAAAGCAGCTGAACCAAAGGCAGCACACATGTGCTTCTATAGAGATGGCTTGGTTTGCTGAAATAATTGACAAGACAACTAAGAGTTATTAAGTCAGATTTTTTACGAATTAGTTCATGCCAGACTGCTCAAACATTTCACAATTTTTTTCAATTTTTTTCAAAACAAAACAGACTTGCTTGTTGGTCCTTGCTGCCATTTATTGGGCAGTGCAACTAGGAATTGCATTAACATTCTAAAAAATATTAAATCTAAAAGTTTAAATGAATTAAATTAACTCAAATAAAATGATTAATAACTTTACCACTTACAAATAATTTCTGAATAATTATGCATATTTTTAAGACCCGATGTTAATAGAAATAGAAAATGGAATATTTGTCACACTGCAAGAATATTAAGTAGCAAAACAGCTAAAAATAAAATGTGAAAAGGTAATCAATTACAGCACCTAAAATACACACTTTCCCTTAAAAAATGTTTATGTTGAGAAAAAACATCAATTGCAGCTACCCAGAAGTTATTATTATATATCTTATTATAAATACAACCTGAAATGGGTTGTGAAGACTCTGAGATTCAGTCAGTGAAGTTCCAGAATCCACATTGTTTACCTGCAGCCCAGGTGAGCAGCAAAACCCAATACTGCCCAAAACACACACAAGAACACAGTCCACGCACAGCGATGCATGAAATATTTAAGTCATAGTACAATAAACAGAGAACTCTGCAAATCCTCAAATGGCTGTGTTAAATCCAGCAAACGAGAAGTGCTTTGCATCTTTGTAAAAAAAGCACAAAAGACTTCTTTAAACCTGCAAAAAATAATCTTCTTTAAATCTGCACTGAGCCTGTGCAGAGGCCTGACTGAATTAAAAGAACTAGGAGAGTAGTCCAGCAGTGATTGTTGATGTTACAAACACTAGCAGTCAGAAAGAATGACAGAGAGAGAGAGAGAGAGAGAGAGAGAGAGAGAGCAAAAGATAGTGGGTGTTGGAGAGTGTCAAGTGGGAGGATGTGTGGAGCTTTTTTTTTGTTTGCTTCCCCTTCTCCGAGCATCCAGACACACTCTTCACCCCGTTTGTGCAGCATCTCGCATAAAGGGCAAATTCATATTGTCTTCTTTCATCTGTGTGCTGCCTTCATTTCTCTCCCTCTCCTGTTTTGTAATGCAAGCTTGACTCAATACTGCGGAGCCGGCGTGCCTGAGCTAAAACACCCAGTTTCTGCTGCAGCATCCAAACATGATGAGAGAGAAAAGCATGCAGAGAGCCAGATAGATAAAAAGCCAGACATGAGGGAGGGGGAGCAAGCCATACTGAGAGAGAGTGAGAGAAAGAGAGACAGAGAGAGAGAGAGAGAGAGAGAGAGAGCTTACGTATAACTAGCCGTTACAAGGATAGCTAGGCTTTTAAAGCAGCAGGAAAGCGAAAAGGAGCAAATAGGAATAAGCAACTGAAGCAGAGGGAGGGGGATAGAAAGGGTAAATGACACAAAAAATGAGGGTTGAAGACACAAAAGGAAAGTTAAGATTGATGAATGGGAAAATGTTCACAGTCTGTCAGTTAGGAACCTGGGAGAAACATAATGTCAGTTTATCTGCTGGATTTCTTACAATCAATTGGCATCTCTCTCTAGTGTGTACTAAATACTACAATGACCTCTGCCCCTTAGAAGGGATCCAGGGTTGTTCATCATAAAGCCATTTAGGTCAATCATGGTTATTCTTTAAAGGATCTCTGGGGTCTCTAGATCGAAGACAGAGAGAATGCCTATTGAGGGACACAAAAATAGTTATCCACTACACTAATGGTTAGCTTTAAGATAACTAATGGCTAACTAATGGTTAGCTTTAAGATTTTTTTGGTTTAAGATGCCTTAAAGTAACAACATGAGATCACAAACCAATATCCACTTTTGTGTCATACAGGATTTATTTAGAGTAACATACCCTAATAGTACATTACTCCTTTTTGGCAATTTGATTAAACGATCGGTCTAAAAAGTAAAAGGTTGAGCGCATTGCATTGCATTACTGAAAGATACACATAAATGCAATGATGCTAAATACACTAAATACATTCAACTCTTTTAAATGATTAATATTAACATTATAATAATGTTGTTTAGTACACAGAGATTGGTCATTCTTCAATTGAATTCACTGCTGAAAAATCAGGTAGTAACAACAGAATTTACATAAAATCTGCATATATCTGCAACTTATTCTTAATGCAGTGACGCCTCTCTATTTTGGGTGTTGACGTCTTGTCTGAGGTGTGGTGCTAGACAATCACCAAAACAGTTTGTGTCTTGAATCATTCACAAATTAAGACTCTCTCCAGCATAGTCTGCTCTTGAAAACCCATACATCAATTTTCAGAGAAAGCTCACTGTTTAGAAGAACAAACCATCCATTTACTGATAATTGCTCAGCATCTGTGAACTGTAATATTACTTTGTTCAAAAACAGCTCCAACAAACAGGTTTGGCTTCCACGTTACTAGTTTACTCCTATGAGATACTAAAATATAGCTTTGGTTATCATTTTGTTAACTATGGCATTTGTATGGATAACTCCTGTTATGTGTACACATTTAAATAGCATTGGTATTTAAAACATGTGGCAGTATGCGCATAGCCATTTTCATTTGTCATTTAGACGTTTACATTTGCATACTTAATGCATGCTGCATGTAATTATATATGCATACTGCATATATGTTTCTCCATCACTTGATATTCCCCAAACATAGTAGTGTGCATGTGGAAGCTCTGGTTCTAAAGGGCTAAAGCATGACCAAGCACAGGACTACATTCTTCATAACACATTTACAGCCATGTCAACACAGGACCATCTCTGTTCTCAGTCTTTACATGCATTTGATAGCTCTTAGTCAAGGCAGAGATCCGTCACTGCAGTGAGCACACAAACACACTCACACAATGCTGAAGTTCTCTCAACTGAATAAGTGATGAAATAACACATTGAATAATTGATCATGAGAAGAGAAGAACAGGCGAACTTTAAAAAACCTGCAGGGAGCCTCTCTCACCAACCCTGTGTCAAAAACTGTGTCTGCATCGGTGGCACAACGTTGACACTTCATTCTTTGACCACAAATCTCTTTTTTATATATATTTTAGTTAAGTAAATATGACTTTTTAATCGTGTGACATCTTGTTAGAACACAATATGTGAGTGACCTATTTACCCCTAATACCCCAACGCATACAGATACACAAAACACAGTATGACACCATTTTTACATTGCTTCTCTTCAATTTATAAATCCTACCTCATGGCAGTCTTGTAGAAACCTTTGGAGTTCCCACTGGTCATTCAGTTTATTAAGCCACAGCTGAGCGAGTGTACGATTCTGGTTTCCTCTGTGAGATTCACATAAAAATAGAAAAATTTGAAACTCTTCTTTCATATTTTATAGCATGGTCTCAGTGTAAAACAGCATATACTAGACCATAACTGATTTCACACACAAATGCGCCTCAAAATCCAATTTCACGCTCCTGACTGAGACTGCATTCAGATCAGTGATCAGTCTTTGTTACATCTTTATGGAGAAAACAATCTTAAAATTCAGTTGTGTCTACAGAAGCAGCTGCAATTTCCCGCAATGCAAA
Source organism: Botia almorhae (assembly GCA_036877575.1). Classification (NCBI taxonomy): domain Eukaryota; kingdom Metazoa; phylum Chordata; class Actinopteri; order Cypriniformes; family Botiidae; genus Botia; species Botia almorhae. The sequence continues at coordinate 44,290 of JAZGTJ010000604.1, read as the reverse complement.
GCAGAAATGGAGAGAAGATGCAAATTTCAGATAGTAAGTTTGTTTTGGAGGACAATGGCACACTTTCTACAATTAACATTGTACCAAATATGACTGTACAAAAAGTACAGCAGGTTATGACGTTTTAATATCCTAAGAAACATTTCAGTCAAGTGACCCCAAACTTATGACCAGTAGTGTGTATTTTAGCAATTATATGGTTCATTCTTAGGAATCAATGCTATTTATATTCTGATGACTTACTACTAACAGTGAACTGAACTATATAGTCACATTATCTAACAGATTACAGACCCTAACCCTAACAATGTTTAATGTGTAATGTAACAAAACATTTAAAATAAATGACACTAGTTTAAACATTAACGGGGACACATAGTATACAATGTACGTTGTTTCTATAAAGTTCTGAAATAAACCTTTTAAATGCAATAACATAATTCTAAAATCTAAAAGTGAAAATTTTTCAGGCAGAAATGACATCATTGTCTTAGAATGACAGCTCTGTGAAGTAATATAAAAAATGATTATAGAGGTTTTGACCTGTTAGCGAGCAGGTCCACTCTCTCACGGATTCGCTCTGAATAGATGTTATTCTGGCTGATGAGGCTCTCTCCTGCCTCTATAACAGCTTTAATGCGGTGCAGGTTGAGCTCCATGGTGGTTGTGAAGTCCTTGTGCTTCTTTATGGCTGCCTCCACCGTCTCCACTGTGGTGGGGAGCTCCACATGAGCCAGTGCAGACTCCTGAGGAGTGAGGAAGAGATGTAATGAAATACACTGAAAATATCGTATCACCGTCTAAAATAAAGACAGATCTAAAGCAAATCCATAATGACTATGAGTGGCAAGACATTGTTTGTTGTGCAATAACATACCTTAAAAAATAACAACACTTCCATACATTATGTGCGACTTTTCCAATAAGAAGTTAAATCTACAGTCAGTACAGACTTTTTTAAACCTGTAGACCCGTAGAATAAAGAATGGTGGTGGTTACAGTAGAAATCTGATGGTAATACAGTACCATAGTACTTTATTTAATAGCATGATTCCATGATTTACTTAATAGTATGATTACTACAGTATGTACTACAGTATGGGTTTTTTACAGTACTGTAAACATGGTACTCCAAAGTATACAGTGCTATTGCCTCTCTGAATGCCCCCCACCTCCAAAGAAAAACTATGACATTGCCATTGTACATTTCACAAAATGTGGTATTACCATGGTACATTTTATAAGTGAGTGACAATCCTTCTTTCAATACACTTACTATAGAGCTTCTACTATGAAGCTACATTTTACAGATTCTGCTTTTTTTAGATTCATTATTCTTGCACCCTGTGTAATCTAAATATCTACACTATCTAATCTATAACCGTAAGGCAGTTACAAAAATATGGAACCAAATTAAGCAATAGTGATGCTACTAGCCTTAATACCACCACCAATATCTATAACAGCGATTCCATCACTCACAGTGACTTTGTGAATTTAAAAAACTTTAAATGCATCTACAATTATGATTTAATCAGTTATTTAGTCCTGATAATGTTACCATGCAGAAAAGTGAAGCTCAGCATGTAAGGGAACAAAAGGGAAATAAATATCACTGCTATGTGTGCTTAGAGCTAACCAGTTCACACTTGATGACATGCATTAGAGTGAGGATTCAGAAGATCTTATTCTGTGCCTGCAGGCATCGAGTGAAAGCAACTCTGAGCTTTAAGCAAAGCAGAACAGACACGACTTCTAACGCACACCCAAACAGGGCTAAAGTAATCCATAACCTCTGACATTTAAACTACATTTAAGATATTTTTATGACGCAATGACCCAACACAAAAAGCAGCAAATTTCTCTGAATAAAAACTGAGCAATGACCTCAAACTGCCCGCATGTTCCTGACATTTAAAGATGTGACCCCAAAAACCATTAGTCAGATTCACTCCTGTCCTCTCAATCTTAATTCATACAGTAGATAAGAAAATACTAATGAAGTTTGAGTGGTTTTCAATCTTTTCAAGGCTCTCTCATTGTCCACAAACATATATGAAAATATCAACACCTCACATAGAGGTTGTCATGAGGAACTTCACCTGGTTATTGAGGAAGGCCTCAGCCTGCTTGACGTCCCTCAGAAAGAGATGGAAGATATGAGCTTGCACCAGCACCTCCCTCCTGCTCTCCCACATCTCCAGCAGCTTGTTCCAGCCCACGTCCAGCTTGTGCAGCCACTGCTGTAAAGCTCCATGAGGTAACAGGGCTTCCTCAGACTCCAAGAGCTCATTTACAGACTGAAGACGTTCATAGTCTTCTTCATATCTTCCTATTTCCTCCTTAAGTGTGGCATGTTGGTTTATTAGCCGCTCTGCATCCTCCAAAACATTAGGAAGCTCATCTGAAGCTGCAGCAGTTTGCGTCTGCACCAACCAGGTGAGAAAGGAGTCCAAATCTTGGATGAACTGCTGCAGCCGACCAGCAACGGTTAAGGAGTCCTCACAACCTTGCAAGGTATGCTTCAGTTCCTCCCACTCTACGCTGATGCCCTCAAAAGGAACCAGGATGTCCACTGCCTGGTCTGGATGGGATGTTGCAAGCTCCTCAGCTTCCTCCTGAAGACGAATGAGTTTGGGCTCAAGAACCGCCAGAGCGCCCTCCATGGTGGAGAGACGGCGCTGCAGTGCCAGCACACTACCCAGGTCACTGCCCACATACTGGGTGGCATCTATGGCTTTCCGTTTTTCCTGAATCTGGGACTTAATCTCTGTGCTTTCCAGTAGGTAGTTCTGGATACGCAGAATTGAGTCCAGGTGGTCTTTCTTCTGCTCAACCATCTCAACGATGCTGTTCCACCTATGACATACAGAAAGAAAACATTTGGGCCAACTTTTTGTTGGCTGTTATGCTGTTTAAATTAAAATATACTTAAATAAATACTAAAATATATTACTAAAATATACTGACTTTTAGTTCACGTATTTGTCCATGTTGACAAAATAAACTTGTAAGGGCATAAAACATGCAGTATTTCACTTATTAAATAGTCCTCACATCATAAATTATATCTACAACCTGCCACTAACCAGCAATAGGAGGTAGCAAATCTGTTTTGTCAGGTTATGATCTAAACTAATGGCAGTTGGCTATTGAAAAAGAACAAACCATTCAAACTTACTGTTCCATCCCAACTTCCTGTTTTATTGGGAAATCTCAATATGGTAAATAAAGGTAAAACCTTTTAATTGGGTCTTAAAGGGTGGGCGTTTTTAAAGGTAATAATTCATTTTGACATCAAAATTTGTTCAGTATATTTCTATTCTTTTAGATGTAGCTGCTCTTTATGTAAGTGGCGCTTTCATTCAGTCACTAAATCCATCCTGCCCATATGCACGGATATTAAAAATGACTCAATTCCAAAAACATGACTCGGTCTGAATCATTCTTTATTCATAGATAACACACACATGAGGGACCCGCCCACACACACACACACACACACACACACACACACACAAGATGCTCCAAGGGTTCACCAAGGGGCCGCGTTTCAAGACTTATGAACACAATGTCACAAGTGTTACACAATAAACTACAGAGCAGGCTTTAGTAACAAACATTTAAAAACACAGGGGTATTAAATATTTAAGAACATTTTACACAGTAAATGTATTTGTGCTGGGCCCACAGTGTGCTGTTTTGAGCCAGGTCAGGCAGGCACTGTATGTGGCAGTCACAGCAGATGGCAGCACATTGAGAGAGGCTATTTATGCCAAGGTGGGTATAAAACGGATCACTGGAGTTTTTCACACATACATCACAGCTTGCTCATTTCAGTGAAAGCTAGTGAAAACAGCAGCCCATTCTCTAAAGACGTCTATGTGGAGCAATGCATTCATGTGCATGATAGACAAAAGCTGTATCAGGAACATGCAGGATTTTAAATAAAAAGCCTAAAACAATGGATGACTAGGATACTTAGGGTATATTAGAGTATACATATGTACATTAATCACTATTATGAAGCATCAGTATAAAAAACAGAAGCATTAAAATGTAATTTCTCAATTATAAATGTTTAAATAAAATGAAGCCTAAAACTACGTGAAGACAACAAGCTAGATAATATTTGATGTCACACAGTCTGTGTATTTGATGTTACCTGCTGTTAAGGTGATCTTGGCAGCCTCTGACTTCGGTGGAACTAGGGTGACCGCTGTCTAAAAGCTGCTGGACAATCTGATTAACATCTAGTATTCTTCCCATCAGGCTGTTCATTTCCTGATCCAAGCTCTCAAACCTGACATGCAGAAATGCGCAAGTCACTGCATAGAAATTACATCTGGCGATTTTCATGAAAGCTTCAAGAACATGTTCAGGCCACACAATAGTCCACCCAGAAATTATAACTGCATACATTGTGCCATTATTTAAATGAAAATTAAGCTTCTCCTCGGGAGATGGTAAAAATTAAGATTCACTCTACCTGTGTGCCACCACTTCCACATCCTCCAGTCTTTCTGGAGCGTCCATTTTGTTAAGCCACTGCTCTTTCTCATCAATCCACACCTCACAGGCATTCACCTCACTAAACATGTGATACACAGCCAACGCGTCATGCAGCCACTGTTGCCGCAACACAGCAACTTCTGCCACCTCTGTGTAGAGCTGCTCTGTCTCAGTCATGCGTGTTTGAACCTCTTCTAGTTCCCGATAATGCAAAGGCAGAGCAACCATGTGTTTTTGAAGGCTCACCACTTGCACACGGTGTTTGTCAATGCTGTCTCTAACACCTCTGTGCTTTTTCAGAAGAGATTGTGTTGAGTACTCATCGTGTCCAAAGTCTTCACTAGAAACCAGCCGGTAGGTGTCTTGCAGCCAAGCTAGTAGATCATCTGTCTCTGTGCTGAACTGAAAGAAGTCTAGTGCCTCCTGTAGGTTACACAACCTCTGTGCAGCCTGATCTTCTAATCTCTTCCATTCTGCCTTTACTTCCATCAGCCTCTCTTGTATTCCTGCTGTGCCAAAGCTCTTCTGGATGAGGATCTGCTTGCCATTCTTCATAGTCTGCTGAAGCAGGGCACGGCGGGCCAGTAGTTCTCCAGCCAAAGTTTTGTGCTTTTGCAGCAATCGCAGGACACTGCTCAGGTCTTTTCCACAGCTCTGTGTGGCCAAGATTGAGGTCTTCTCCCGCATCCAGGCTTCTGATTCCTCCACCTCTTGGAAGAAGGCCCATAGCTCAAGCGAGTCTTCCAGCTCTGAGCGGCGCTTAGCAGCTAGCTGCTTTAACTCTTCTAGACAGGTGTTTACATGATTGACCCGGTTACATATCACCTGAGGGTCACACGGCTGGTAGCCTGAACAACATAAAGATAAAAAGAGGAAACAAAAATGTGTTAACATCACAGTAGTTAAAATGGCCAAATTCCTGTAAATTGCTGAATATGAAATGTATTAAGATAAACTAGTGGATATGGAATAACACAATGCACATTATGCATGTTATTATAAAGAAATTCTATAAATAACTGTATAGAAAATAGCTTATGATTAAAATGGATCATTTTTAATGCATTGTTATGATGTTTTTGGAGATTGACAGTCTCTGGTCAACATAGTTCTCTATCTTTTCCATCCTGTTGTATTTGCAGATTGCCCTTTTATATTCAACAAAGCAAACACAATCAAATGACTTTGTAATGACATAATGGTTATGAGAAAGATCAGAGAAATTATAATTTTGGATAAACTATACCTTAAAACTATAAGATACGTATGTCTAGGAAAACACAAGCCAATTCTGGCCCTCTTGTGGCACACCTTAAAACTTCCTCATCTTGGATCATTTTACACACTCTACCCTGCAGATGGATCAGGATGGATCCTGATGTAACCTTCACATATTGCATATTACAATCAGTCATCACATCTTAACCTCCAACAGTGTCCCTGAATCAATATTCATTGTGTTAGTCTTCTACAGCACACTCACCTTCAATGGTGGTGAAATTGAGAGCTGATGTGTTGAGGGTTTGAACTCTCTCAGCCTGTATGGCAATGTCTGCCTCCTGTAAACTTTGTTTCTGCAGCATATCCTCCACCTCAAGAAGGTGTTTTCCATAGTCCTTGGACAGCAGCTTAACCTGGAGTAAGGATATGTCAGTTTGGTCAAGAAAGACCTTAAGTTTATTTGATCTTGTTGCTAAATAGCTGCTCTTTATGTTGGGGTTTGTTTAGATCTTTGTGAGACAGATGTCCAATTCTGAGTGGTGATGATATAAAAAAGCAGCTATTTTTTGACCATTTATTTAGATAAGGTAAATAAATATGTGTTAAAGGTGATATCACCTTTAGCAATAGCATTAGCAGCAATAGCATTCTAACTTAGTTATTAGTTCTTTATTCTCTAGAGTGTGAGATCTGTTTACAGAGCTCTAAAGCCACGCCTCCTCCGAAACACATGAACTCATAGAGCTTGACAGGCAAGTTGAACTTCCTATTATTGTTTTTGCACCAAATGCATTGATTGGACAAACATTTTATGGTCCTGTGCCTTCCACAGGAAGTACATTAAGACACATTAAGTACATCCTTTCAGGATGTGAACAGACTTTCAACCAGTATAACCAAAAATGTTTCTGGACAAAATAGCCTACTCTGCATTTAAAATCTATAGTACTGATACTGTATGCTGTAATGTATGTTTTTTGCAACAACTATGTATGACATAAATTATGTTGATATAATTACACAATTAAAAAAAGTATTGGCCAACCGACCTGCATCTCTTCCATCCAATCGATCATGTAGACCATCTCTTGGAAGGTCTTCTGCAGGGCCAGGTTCTTCTCTAGACGGAATTTGCGTCCCACCACCAGCTCCTTCAGAAGACTCCACTGGCCAAGTATGTTTTCTTTGCGTGCTAAGATTCGTCGTATGTCATAGTAACCTTCAGACTCCATCTCAGAGGCCAGCTCCACTACCACACCGATGCGCTCCTCATACGACAAGATGTCCGCTTCAATTGCCTCGTGTTTCTTCATGGCAGCTTCTACTGCTGGCAGGTCATAGCCAAAGTTATCCTGACAAACAGCAGAGGTATGAAACACAAAGTACATGCTAATTGTCATATGTTTATATATTATATTCTGTATTACTATATGACAATTGAGAGTGTGAAGTGTCATGAATGCCTTATTAGATACTTGCTCAAGGTTTGGTAGTCCTCAATTGTATGATGCACAGTTAGCTTTTTTTTAACACTGAATAGACAAGTTTTTGAGTGAGTTCTGCTCACCTGTGAGACAAGACGCTGGTTTTCATTCAGCCATGCCTGCCTCATGGTCGTCTTGTGATCAAATCGCTGAGCAAGAAGTTCTAGCTTTTCCTGACGAATCAGCTCTTTTCGAAGAGCCACACCCCTTTCATGCTCCGCCTTCTCTAATCTCTCCCACGCCTTTAATGAGAAAAAATAAATGTTGTCAAGAAAAGCATGACAATGTCTAATAAATAGAGTAAACAGGAATGTAAAATATCAAGACCATAAGATAAATAAAAATCTATTTTTGTTATCAGTTTTGTTGATTCTCTTATACCTTGTTGATGTCTGAGATAAGTTTTCCATCATGAGGCACATATGGCTTCTGATTGTTAGCTCTGAGCTTACTTTGGATGGTAAAAAGCAGCACCTCCAGGTTTCCCTTCTCCTGGAATCTGGAAAAACACAAAGTGAGCATCTATGTGACCATATAATAACAACAACATATTCCTAAGACTCAAAAACAGCACAGACACTATTTCAGACCCAAGCAAATAACACACTGATTGTCAGTTAAGGGTATAGCAAACTAAGTTTGTGTATTAGCTGAAGTAAAAGTAACAGAACTCTGAATATGATATTTAATGAAAACAACAGTATATAATAAATACGACTTGAAGCCAAATGGACTAATACAATTAAAAGTTTGCCCAGAGCTTTTACAAACATGATTATGCCACAAATAACATGATGCAAACAAACATCAGCACATCAGGGTGTAGGAGGTTCCAATATTATGTGTGAGATTGAAAACGGCTGTATTCTTCCCACATACAGAGGCAGAATTAAAAATACTGATGTGGGCAAAGCCTTCGCTGGCGTTCCTCGTGAGCTGCTAAACATTTATAATCAGTCAAGTTGTTCATCATATGATGCATTAGACACTGCAAAAAATTATACACTTTTCTCTCCAGAATATTACATTTTAGTGGAAAAAATATTCATTAGCGTTCAAATATCTTTTGATAAGCAATCTACCAAAATTTTACATCATCCAACAATACAGTGACAATAATAAAATTGCTGTCGGAATGAACTTCCCCTTAAATGCAAGTGTAGAGATGAAAGAAAGCAAAAGTTATTCACAGTAATATTTTGAATGAATGTATTTTACTGTAACATATCTTACTTTAACCAATACATTTCATTTCTTTTCTCTTACTTGATAGGCTTCTCAATGGTGCAGTAGGTGGTAAAGGCTTGAAGCTGTTGCTGAACCCCAGATAGTGAATTAGCAAACTTCTGGTTGCTAATGATGTTAATGGTCCTCTCAATCCACTCTAACAGGTCAGAGGCTAAAGCCTCGTAGCGCCGAATTATTTTTTCTGCTTCTATAGCATTATCAAGCACCTACAGAGAGTTAAACATTAATAATAAAAGTTAATAAAACTTTTAATGCTCAGTGCACAGTTACATGTCTCTGCTTGACAAATTTTATTTGATAACATGCATGGATGTCGGAGCTGTGGTAAATGCGGGCATGAGTTTTAGCCTTTTGCTATAATAGCCGTATATTTCCAATAGCCGCGTGGCCAAGGTCAGTGGAAATTTTTTTCTTGGGATGTACACTTGAGACATACATTTTTCAACATACACTGAAGAATTGTACACAATAAGATCAGGTATTTATATTAAAAAGTATATAAAAGTCAGTGTAGAAAAGCTTCTCTCACCTTTCCAATCCTCTTGCCCTCTACGATAAGTGCTTTCATTTTAGAGAAGTAATGATAGTAAGATACTACATAAGTAATGATGGACTTCTCATCTGGATTCTCTGTGTTTACATCTGGAAAACAGTTCAAACCATTTAGCTGAATCTTATTATGTATTGTTTAAGTTTTATGATCAATGCCATTTAAAGGTTCACATTGTAATAACTGTATTTGATCAGTGAAAATAACGAATGCCATTTGTTACCCTCAGGGTCCAGCAGTTTGGTGAGTCCAAGACTCTGCTCAGCTATGTTGAAGGCTTGCTGGAGGTTGTGCGTGGCATTTGATCTAGTCAACTTGTGGAATTCAATTAAATCAGGCCTGTCAAGGAATATATTTAACCAATGATGTAACATGCCATGTAAAAACATAAACAAAGTGTCTCTAATGTATGAGATCTTGGCATTAACCTGTGCCTGTGAATGAGTGCGTTAAAAGCCAGGCCGTCCCTCCAACAGGTGGTGAAATTGTGAATGTTGACCTCAGGATATCTGAGATGAAACACAGGGAAAAGCATATCAACAGACAATGATTATAATCTTGCCAAAAAATGTCAAGTGCACAGATGAGATTTACAGATTTCTACAATTTCTACAAAGGTTAAAAAAATACAATTCATACCTTTCTGTTTGCTTTATCTATCAACAGGCAAGGCTTGTTTGTGGTGTAATTGTGGGACAGTTTTGAGATGTTTTAAGCCTTACCCTGCTGTTTTCATCTGACACCAGAGCAGTAAAGCGTCTTTAGCTGAACGTGTTTCTCTGTTGTCCTCTGTCTCAATCTTAATCACCTGGATCTGTTAGGGGCAAGACATGACATTGAAAGAGCTACAAAACTATCCGAAATATACAGATAATAAGTAATTGTTTTTTAAGGTACAAATTAAAGAAGGCTTTTCTTTTTTAATAGCTTTATGATTAATATCTTCATGTCTTTATCTTCTGTGAACATCAAGCCAAAACACAGAGAGAATAGGTCAAGCCAAATATTTTAATGACAGAATTGAAATGTATGTGTGTCATTCTTTAAAGCCAAAAGAACTGGATTGTGCATCTGTCTTACACTAGACTTTCATTTTCTGAAGAAAAGAAGTAAGTGATTTTGCCCTCACAAAAATCGGCACCACAATGCTATGGTGCTCTGGGTGGTTTCCAAGGAAATGTTATGCAAAGGTGTTCCGAGTTGCTTTTAGCACATTGTTGTGGGGTAGCCAGAATGTTTTGGTAAGTTGTTTACTGGCTCAAGAGAGACCAGCCCCAGGTCTCTGATATTCTGGTGTTTAGATTTTGCTTAAGTCCCTCTTTCAATTTCTGTTGGATTTTTTTATCCATTTCATCCACATGCACAGTGTCTGAAATTGTGTGGGATGTTTGTGCACTGAAGTTTAATATTTCCAATTAGTCTCTTCTTCAGGTAATGAGCAATATTAATAATCTTACCTGTCATACATTAGTTTTACTTGTTTTTTTTTACCAGGTAATGTAGAACCCAACAATACACTTTACAGTACAAACAAAAACAACATGAGGAAGAGTACTACACTAGCAAAGGATGATGGGATTGTGGATGTGGCTTACTAATTGATCTGTTCTCTATGTTATCAAGCCGCAAATGTCACACTGTGTCGAACCTCATCACATCATGACAGCAATTGCACCAATTTTGTCACTCTGACATGATACATGCTAATGGGTGGCACAAGAACTCAAATACACACTTTTACAAGCATGTCTTATTAGCTTTTGTGAACTACACACATTACAAAACTACAGCGTCTCCTGAGTGCCCCAAGATTGTTCGTCATATTGAATTTCCTGCATCATTCAATCAATACATGATCAATATCTACTGCCTCAAAACACTGAACATGAACTAATGTTTAAGGGTATTACAGCTTGGAAGCTTGGGATGCTTTCCAAAATAAAAATGGAGGGCAAAGTAAACTGACTACTAATAAATAATACATAACAATCAGCCCACACAAGAAAGCATCATTTTTTTAAACTGTACAGTGCATGTTGCAGCATCTTTCAACATTTGTATCCAGGTATCATTTTAGGTCCATAACATGCTGAAGTTAGTTTGTTTCTTTTGCCTTACTGTTCTTCCCATCTCACCTCTTCTTATCTCCTCCTCTCTCTCTCTGTCTCCCTTTCTCTCTCTCTCCCCAGCTGCTGCAATGGCCAGGTCTTACTTGCTGACTGGGCAGAGTAAACTCCAACAGAGATCAAGATGGGGAGGGCAGGACAAGAAAGAAAGAGAGCTAGCAGCAACATGAAGACAAGATACAAAGACAGAATTTCAAGGAATGAGGCTTCATTCCCGGAGTTCAAAGCAGAGAAGAGACTGACCATGTAAAAGAAAGAGGAGAATAGAGGTGTAGCAGAGAAATGACAGTGGACCTCCACTCCAAGATCTCTCCAGCACAGTCAGTGGATCAAGTGACACTGCACCTTTTACAGACCCTGAATCCAGAATCCTCCACAACATCAACTTTCTCTCCCCAGCACAGAGCAGCTTACTGGACAGCAGCCAAACAGCATTTTGGGTAACTTGTCACTCCTCACTGACAGAGTCAAGAGATGACACACAATACAAACCAGGACCTGCTCTACACTGCTTTGTAGTGACAGGGACATAGAGGTCCTTTTGGTCTTTAAAATCATCAAACAATCATTGAATTCACTGCTGTGAGAAGATCTGAGGTTACCTTTTGATCTAAAAATTATGAGAACAGAAGATCAAGAAGAAAGATGGAGAGAGAAAATGGACCCTGGATAGTTTTTTCTTGTTTGAGGCCAGATTAAAGCTTGGCAGGTTAAACGAACACTTCACCCAAACATGAAAATTATATTTAAAAATCGTCCATTTGACGTGCACTGTGTTCTGTTCTCTGATGCCATTCAACAGTTTTGTGTGACGATCAGTCTGATTTGCATGGAATGTGTTTATACATTCCATGCAAATCAGACTGATTTATATCAGTCACAATATATATTCTCCATACACTTTATACAGTCACACATCCATCACATACACACACAGTCAGCGATCACACACTCATCAGGGGGCATAAAGGGCAGACAAGGATCAAACACTCCCAACAGAGTCAAAACATGCCCACCTTTTAACAGATCAGACTGCTACCACATAAATACAGCACTGTTGAATGATAGCCATATTATGTCCCAGCCCACAGGTTTTTCTTCCACAAATTTAAGATAGGTATGTATGTACATATGTATGCATGTATGTACCAAGGAGCACCTTAAAAAAAAAACAAATTCCTTGTGTGTCTGCGCCAACACTAAGCATAAAGCTAATTCTTATTCTAAAGAAAAAGCTTTAAAATGCAAATTATGATCTTAAAGGTGCATTTTTTAAAAGTGACTTTTAACTTTTGATTTTCTCACTGATATGACAGTGGACTTTATACTGACACATATCAAAACACCTGCAATCAGCATCATGCAAAAGCCAAAAGAGAGTATAGTACAGAAACTACTTTCAGCGCATGAGAGCCATGTGGACAGCGCTCTGACATATTGTGTTAGCATCATATAGTGCTGAACCTATTCTCTCCCCTTTCCCTTTTCTTCTATACTGCCCTGTCAAGTAAGGGCAGAAATGCCTATAAACATAACAAAAAGAAAGAAATACTACAGAAGTATTTGTCACTTAGGATCAATTCATTCTGCAAACAAATATGCTAAACAGCTTTTCTTTGATCATTGATACATCTGGAGGCTTTATCAAAGTTCCTCGACACACTCTTAGGAATTCACTCTCAGGAATTCAGTTCAATTTATAGCTCTTACCTGAAAGCGAAGGATGATGGTCCAGATGAGGCCAAGAGTAAGTCTGTGATTTCCATCAACTATATCATGAGAACCAACATTTTCTAGATGAACCCTTTGCTCTTTGAGGAACTGAAGAGCTTTATCAGCATTTTCCAAACAGTGAATCCTCATCCTGCCTCTCGTGGGCCGGGGCTTAGAACAAAAACACATTATTTAATGAACAATGAAAAACCTTAACTACATTTTTTTCCCTAGACAGACAATTAAAAAGCAAAAACATGTCCATCCCAGTTTGGAAACAGCCAATAATTGATAAACGCCCCTTATGTGTCACGCAGAGACCTATACTTCAAATTAAAAGCCTAGCTGGTATGTAAAACACCAGCATGAGATGGGGACCTTCATAAAAACAACATATGCTAGACAGAGTTTTATCAAATACATCAAGGACGTTCCACTACCATGATTCTGAGTTGATAACCTACCAGCAGTTCTCCTGACAGCACCTCCAGCAGTCTGATGAGCATGTAGCCGTCCCTCAGATCATTATACAGGTCAGAGATCCGACAGGACACGCAGGCCAAATGAGAGTTCACCCACTTAGTAAAGGTCTTCTTCTGTACTGCGTCCCTCTCATCTGACAGGGGAACAGAAAACAAAATAAAAATACACTCATATACAGTATGTGCAACATATGGTCACACACACAAAGCATATCGACACACATATATCTGGCAATAGTTTTTATCTGTTTTTGTGAAACAGACCTACAACTAAAACAAAATTTGGAATAAATAACAACAAACATTTTTTTAAACAGAAACTAACATGTTTGTGTGTCTGAAACCAACATGTTTGTGTTTGTCAGTATAATTTTTTGCACACCTGCTAGTGCTTTGATGCGGGAGGACTCAAATAGTTTGGCACTGGTGGTCTCTGTTTCCCAGAATCCTGTGCTTGCAGGCCTGTTATTGTTGTTGAGTTGTCTCTGGGCCTCAGCATTGTCCAGATCTGTTGAGGCATCGGCCATCGTGCCTGCTTCCTCAAGCAGCCCTATACATATATAGGGAGAGCAATACACGTTACTATCCACAGCAGAGCAAAACACAAAAGAAGACCAGTACACCCAATATTGTCTAAATTACTTCACCAAACATGAACCAACATTAAAAAAATATATACTAGAGATTTAAGACATATATTTAGAGGTATACGCATCAGAGAAAGTATTAGGAGACATACATGTGCAATATGTAAAACAAAAATATAATTTTAGCCTCATATTAAAGAAGCTAAATTTATTACCATTGTTGTTTTACTTCTTACCTTACTTATTTAAAACTTATTTGAACAGTGTTTCCCTATTCAGCTTGCCTTTAATAATTACCTTTATAATAAAACTGATATTTTACTGTATGTTTACTGCAAAACTGATATTTTTACTGCATAATCATTTATTTGACATGTGCAGATTAGTAGCTGACCTGTGAGTGTTGCACAATGATGTAGTGAACAGGTCTTATTACTATATGGTGTATTTTATCTTAAACATTTTATTGAGTAACCTGCATCCAGGATCAAAACTGTCTTTTTTACCATATCCTTCTGCTAAACTAAAACAAATAAACATTGCATGACCATTAGACCAAGATAAAGTACAGTAGCTTTTTGAGAGGGTGACGTCACATGTTTTGAGAGGGTGATGACCTTTTTACAGGGTTACTGAACAACTGGGTTATTTCACCTATACTGTCACAGCCAAGATGAGAGAGAAACCCTCTACAGTCTACTTTTCTCTACAGTCTTAAATTAATTTAGTATGAATTAACTTTAATAGATTTAGGAGGCAAATCCCTCACCCCATCCCCCCTGCACTGTCTGGCAATAAACAATTCAAGCATCATTTTTTGAGTTTGTCATGTGCTGTTTCATGAATTTCCATCCTTACAGACTCTGTGTTGTTTTAAATATAAACAAGCCTACATACTGGTGTTTAGATGCTGCTCTTTTTCCTCACACTTCCATGAGATGTCGGTCATTATTGTCTCGAGAGCATGCAGTAAACAGATACAGACTGCTCCCTTCCCCCAGTTCTCATAAACCCAAAATCTCACTGACCCCATCCCCCACAATTTAAAACACACACAGACAAACACGTGTGGAAAAGAGATGAGAGGATTTTTTTATGCTTTATATGTTTTTTATGCTTGATTGTGTGATAAAATATTAAGGTTGGCTTTTATCTAAGCTATCTATCTAAGCTTTTAATAAATGAGTTTAAGATCAGTAATATTGAGCCAGTATTTCCTTTTTAATTTCAGAGTAGGAATGTTGCCCTGCCCTGTTGTCATGTCTTGCTGGGTAATAAATGATCCCAAACACTTTATTTTTAAAATGTAAACCTGACCTAGAAATTGTACTCCTACTTTTGAAATAATACACCCACAAATCTATGGGAGCTGCTTTAGTCATGCTCAGCAGAAGAGCTCTAGTGAGAAATCGCTGTTCCATTACTTGCAGCCTCATCAGAAAGATAGTGGAATGGCACAGAGATGAAATCAGGGTTTGAATTTTTTCAGTAAGTTCTTCGTCCCTGCACTCAGACAGAAACAAAGGTTCTGGTATATGTAATTGACTTCAGTCTTCCACATTCACAAGCAATGAGCTTGATGCAAAAAAACCTACTTAATCAGATGGACCAGCATAGATGATACTTTAAATAAAACTTTATGGTACAATATACAGTAACAATATAACACTTTTTTATGTTGAAAAACCAGGCTTTACAGCTTGTAAGAGGACCAGACACAAAATGATTAAATTCTAGTTAATTACAACCAATTTATGGTTGGGAAAGGAAGTAAATTTCAAGCGTTAACATCACAAAGACACACTTGTGGACCAGTATTTGCTGGCTATTTCTAATTGAAGGCAGGTGGTATTTTTAATTTAGGGGGAGCATTTTTTTTAATGCAATAGAGTGCATTTTATTGGACAAAAATGTCTCCGTTTCTGTGAACAAGATGAGTCATCAATATTTTTAGTCCATTTTCCCAGAGAAGAAAACCTGTACATTTTAAATGTGATGGGTATCTGCTGAAATGTCAATTTTGTCAACTTTTAAGAGTACACTACATTTATAGCCTTAAATCAAATTTAATGGCAATGGACTAAAAGCCACAGAAATAATGGGGTCTAAAATCAATATTTATAACAGACTAAAACAACAACGGGAAAACCACACACACACATTTATATGATATAAATTTGTTATATTTTAGATAACATTCTGAGCATATAAAAAATAGCCAGATATTCTAATCACACAAGCTTGATCTCATTAAAGATTCTCTCCTGCCCTTTTTGGGCCTATCAGGGCTTTATTCTTTCATAGCACCTGGTGTCCACGGATATGACTGTGAATGCAGGATCTGGATGATGTGTGTCTCACTGACAAAGAAAACACAGCTGTAAGCATTGCATTGGACTTCAGGCATTTATTCAAACAGAAATAACTCCAATAATCTCTCAACCAGTCCCAAGAAACAGAAACACCATCACACACACTGACATATTAGTAGATGAGCGTATCCAAAGACTGGAGGAAAATGCATATGATTCAGGTAATTTTCCAAGGTTTATTGCAATTCATTAATCTGTTATTCTTATTGATGTATTGCAGATTTACTGCATAAATGTGTCTAAAAGGCTGTTTGTCTGTGTAGATGGGGAATAACTAGAAATGTGCAATATGGCTTTTATTCTGCTTTTGTTTGTTGCAAAGTATCGCTCATTATTATATGGCTATGGCAAAGACTATTAAAAAACATTATAAATTACATTACATTACAAATTGTTTCATTACAAAAGGGACTGAGACACAGAACAGGACATAGTATGGCTATGAAATCAGAACAGAACACAATTCAGTAGCTCACCATGGCTTCTGCTCATATGAAGTCCTAATCAGGTCTACACTGAATCTGCGCCCACAGAACTCTACAAAAGCTCTGCAGGTTTCCACACAGATAGATGCTTGTCCTTTACAGGGTTCTGTGCATCTCCTGGCACTTGTGTGTTTGTAAAATATTTTGGCTAAATTACGCTTTTAGCTAGAAAAGACCTTTAATCATTCATTTGAATGTCCTAAAAAATTCCACACCAACCAGTGTAGGTTCCAAAGTGTTTACTAGTAGAATTAAAAGATGTGGCCAGTTGATTTAATGTATCATGGCTGCAGGTACAGTTTACTCAATTCCCACCACTGTTTGTACAACAAGCATTAGCATTTTGTTGCTCATGCTGCAGCATTAGACCACCCAATGCAGAAATAAACGTGTATTAATATCACTTGGTTTGAAAATGTCCTAAGTTGGTTCCCAAAAATCATGTTCCTAAATCTTATCTTATAATTCTTTTATCAAGAAAATACGAGCGATAGAAAAGTCAGACGTAGGATAATCTGACACAAAAATCAGCATTAAGAAGAACAGTTTCTCTTATTGCCCTTTACCAAATACATTCTATGTTGAGTTAAACTCAAATAAGTTAGATATAGATCAGACGCTGGTCCTTCTTCCCAGGGTGTAAGGTTGCTTAAAAGAGTAAACCAGTACTTAGAGGGAGATGAAGAGGACCTTCAAACCCAGGGCAGCTGACTTTTTCTCTCTCTCTCTCTCTATATATATATATTCTTGCTGCTACCTATCTATATACAGTATATAGCCAGATTAATGTTTTAGTAAAACTAATAAAAAATTATTATTGTAGTAAAAAGCAATCTTCAGTAGAAATGGATTACACATTGGACACACGCCCATGCCTCAAAATAAAAAGAAATAATATTTATAATATAATATTTAAAGCTCATATTAAGTTATAACACTACTGTGCATATATATATTCAGATCCCAACTGACTAGAGAATGAACCAGGTTTATAAACCCAATGTGATCTGATAGAAATGTCCGACACAGTACGCCAGCACCACGGACAGCAGCAATGCTATGACAACACACCATGTAATTGAGGGCTTTAGACTTCTGTCACTGTTAAAGATTGTGAAGTAATAATCTTGAAGTAATAATTGTATTATACTCTACGTGCGCAAAAATATCTTCACCTCTCCTTTTGAAAGGGCACATTTGCCTCTAATCAATTAAAAACAAGTGTTGCATAGGATAAAGATCAGTAGTTTGTGATCTGCTAATTTCAAAGACAATAAATCAGTAGTAATGCTTATTTTTAGACAAAAGTATATAGTCTTCTGTTCACATTTAACACTAAAATTGCACGCGTCCTGCTTCTTGGTATCAAGTAAGTAAGATTTTTAAATTAGACAACCAGACCTCACATTACTGCTGTAATGCTGTAAATCATGCAAGGATAAGAAGTGTTTTAGGTTAACGTGTTGTACAAAGACAGTGTACTGCTTGTAATTTCTGTGACTTTATAATAGCATTTTAAGGTGCAGCTATATAGGTGCAGTTAGCATGACTTATTTTAGTGCCGGTATTTCAGTGTCTTTACCGCATATCTCGTTGCTGTCCCATATTACAATCGGCGTTTACATTCATTGCCATTTATTTTCATAATCGTGTTTAAAAAACAATATATGACATTTGTGTCACCTATCAGAGGTTTTGTTTTTATTTTCATTTTAAATAAGGTGTAACACAGGCCTGGCACCTTTCATTGACCACTTACTTGCAACTTTACTCAATGTGTTTTAATAGTAATTTGAATTACATATGCTGCACAGTCAGCCACACAGATTATCATCGCTTTCGCTTTTTCTAGGCCAAGTGACATTTGAAAAAGCACTCCACACAAGGCACGCTAAAACGACTCACAGTTAAATATCAGCCCAAGACACAGCCCAGAAAGACTGCAGCAGCAATGTGGCCAATACAGGCCGTCCGCTGCATTTTCCATACCGAATGAATCAATTGGGATTGCAATGTATGTGAATCACTTCTCTCATACAGGCATATGCAATTCATTGCGTCCTTACCTGTACACCCACTCCTAAGGATGAATGTTTATGCCCCAGACCAAACGCCGTAAAATAATTCTCATGCGATGTATCAATGATCTCAGGATAGATTCACCGTAAAAGACCCGTTCCGCTGTTCCTTTTCTCTTGCATAGTTGAACCAGGTATATAGCGTTCAATAAAAAGGGAATGTATGGCGTAAAACGCCACTATCTACAGACGATGACACCAGTCAGTATGCTGCATTCACGGGTGATATCACACGTATGACGTTAAAATATGTGTACGAGGGCAGATTTGCTTGCTCGGTCAGATAACCAGTGTACTCGGATATCCCGTGCACCGGATACGCGCGCACTCCCTCTGCCTGCGCTCTTAGTAACGCGGAGGAGAATAAAGCAGCAGTAAAGCGGGGAAGCCACAGACTCACGTACGCACACACACGCACACAGACACACAGCTTTATTTTATTATGTTAATAAAGATATCTCATAGACGTCTGTTATTTCCATTATAGAGCTAATTATAAATACCCCCAAACCTACCCTGTAACTCTCACACAAACCAGTTGTGTTCAGCTACAATGTTAACTATATTTGTGAGGACATTTTCAAAAATTTGGT
Organism: Botia almorhae; assembly: GCA_036877575.1. Lineage (NCBI taxonomy): Eukaryota > Metazoa > Chordata > Actinopteri > Cypriniformes > Botiidae > Botia > Botia almorhae. The sequence goes on along the minus strand of JAZGTJ010000604.1, from coordinate 24,839 downwards.
CATGCGGTATAGTCTGAACTGTACAGACAGTTCAGTTCAGTTCACACACAAACACATAGGCCCATACATACCAGCTTTGTTTAAAGAGGGCTTTTCTGTATTTGTCAAAATTTGCAGAGCAGTTAGAATTAGTATCATTAAACAAGTGCACACACTCTTATGGTCGTATTTAACTGCTTATAGTTCTTTTAAAAATGACCATGGTCACCGCAGATTCTCAGGAATACAAAAAGTAGTATATGGTTGTTGTTACTACAGAAACTCTGGTGACTTGGTATAAGCACAGCTGTCTACTTCATTGTTTGCAAAAACCTTTTACATTGCTTAAAGGGGCCCCAATATCTATGGTTTTACAGTAATAACTATAATTAAATTTGGTATTGTTTTGCAGGAAACTATGGTTATTACAGTAAATTTTCAGTCATAACTAATTTAATAGAAAATATAGTCGAATGCATCTAATGGTAATGAAATACCACAGCCATGTGACTGGACTGCCAAGAGGGACTGATGTAATGAGTATAAATGAGTATAAAGCCTTACTACAGCTTACCGTTTCTTAGGCAAGAATGTTATGGTATTCCCTTATTTATGTTTTGGTGTTTTGTGTCCAGTGTAAGTATGAACTGTGTAAACCAGAACTATGGCATTTTCTGGTGTGCAGAGTATTATCACATTCTGAAAGACAGGCAATAATTTGTCGAAAACGATAGAGATATCTTTCGATGTTAGAAGGCAATTTTGCTATTTAGAAGGTCATTTCCCTTTAAAAATGTTTTAGGAGGAGCTCATACATCAGATACTGACGGTGTTACACCCGCCCTTATTTCAACAAATCCCGCCCCTGCCTCAATATCTTTTTGTTCGGTTGGTTGGCGCTTCTGCAACCAGTTTGCGATTGGACAGTTCAAGCAGTCAATCTTATAGCCGTGGCAACTCCAGTAAACGGGGATCATATTGAGGGCGGTGCTTGCTCGCTTATTTGTCCTGAAAGGGGCGTTACTCACGTGACATCTTTGACGTAAATGCTCAAGGTTACAATTGTCATTAGACATACAGACAAACGGGGAATTTCAGAAAGTAGTGTCTATTACCAAATTGAGTTCAACAAGAGCCTTTGTTTTTGGCCGATATGTCTGACGCTATTAAAAATGTGGCAATTTTCGGCTCCACGGGGATGACGGGGTTAGCGACTTTACCCATTGCAGTGTCTGCAGGTAGACTGTTGCTTAATAACATTTGTGATATTGCTGTTATGTCACATCTTTTATCTGTGCGTCACAATATTCAATGCTGTAAACTGGCGTTGAACTAGTCTACTGTAGATGTAACTTTGTTGTAAACAATGTTTATAAAGGTGTGTTATGTTCAAAAAGTACTTCCGTAATAATATAATTAAGTCAAAATGGCAGTCAGATGTTTGAACACCTAGTAGAGTCATAGTAAAGTAGTCAAAACTATGAAATAAGACACATGGAGGAATGGGAATTTTACCTGTACATTTTCATTTTACGTTTGTGCTTTTGGCAGAGGCATTTCTCCCAAGCAAGGGAGATACAGGAATCCTACTTAACTCACTTTTCCAATATTACAGCTTTGCAAACGCATTTTCTGCAGCTATGCTATTGTTGGTTGCTTTTCCTTCACTCATTTGAAAACATGTTGCCACAATATGTAGACAATTTATATGCAATACTTTTAGGTTCAAAAGTTTTAAAGGTTTTTAAGATCATGAGAAGCATAAACTCAGTCAAGTGTGCCCAAACTTGCATCTTTCTATGGTGTGTTAAACTTCATTAAAAAGTTTTTGTAACGCTTATTTAGGATTTTTTTTATAGATTTCCTCTTTAATGCATTCACATTAGGATCACAAGATGTTTGCAAAATTTCTTAGTTATGCAAACAACTTTATTGCTGAGTCATAAGGCATGTTGTAGTTTTAAAAATAAAAAAACCCTGTCTTTTATCTAGACTCTGTGGGGTGAAGAGGGTGATTTTAATCGGTTTGCCATCACTTAGAAAGAATGTGTTTTTTTTGTTGTGATGTCAGTAATTATACATACAGTATATATACATTAAGTTGTCATTATCCAACATTTTAATGAAAATTATTTAACGGTTCAGGGGGAGCACGGCCATGTAATCCAACCAATACATCCCTCTGCCACCCCATTGTCTCACTCTTGGCTTGATATCTACCTTAGTCAAGGATGGGGGAGTGCTCTGGATTCAGGCCAAAATCTGATTTTCAGACTTAGTTTCTAGTTTGCTACCGTTCCAGCTTACAATGTGACTGTGCTGGTGAGAGACCCAGCAAGGCTTCCTCCAGACCACAAGGCTTCCAGAGTGGTGGTGGGAGATGTTCTGAACAAAGATGATGTTAAGAAGACTTTGGAGGGTCAGGATGCAGTCATCATTATTTTGGGGACAAGGAATGATCTTAGTAAGTCGATTGAAATTAATTTAATGCTTATTGAAGCAGTTCATGCAGCTGACTTAGAACAGAAAGGTATATTAAGAAAATAAATACTGTCTGATTTTATTAGGATATTAAGGCTCTGTCAAGCTGTAAAAGCATGATCTACAGGTCTTATAAATGCACCATGTTTACTCTAAAATTTTGTATATTGGTCCTACAACAATGATGTCTGAGGGGACACGGAACATTCTAGAGGTCATGAAAGCCCGTGGTATCCGCAAAGTTGTTGCGTGCATGTCAGGTATGAATTTCTAAGGTGTTTGAGGCAATATTTCTATCCCATAAGCGTGCATGCAGATATAGGTACTGTTGTTAAGTAACAATCTTTTTGCATCTGTTGATGCAGCGTTCCTGCTGTGGGATCGCTCAAAAGTTCCTCCTCGCATGGTGCCGGTCACTGAAGATCATGACAGAATGTACACTGTGCTTAAAGAATCAGGACTGGACTATGTGGCTGTCATGCCTCCACACATTGCTGGTAATGGCCAGTAAATGCATATATGCCTGAAGAAACTGTTTACTTGAATTAGCACTAATTTAGTCTGTATAGTTTGTATTTTTTTATTTTACCTACAGGACATATTAACAAAGTATATTAACAAAAGAAGTTATAATTGATATTGTTGCTCTCATTTATAAGCCACTGCTAAAAAAAGCCAATGTAAATGATATGGCATATTGTCTAGAGCATATTAAAAACATGCTGGGTATTACTTCTGTCTGTGTGCTTAGGCCTGTTTGTGTTGTTTTTACAGATGACAAACCATTGACTGAAAAATACACTGTAACTGAGAACATGTTAAAAGGAAGAGTTATCTCCAAACATGACCTGGGCCATTTCTTTGTCAAGTGCCTTTCCACTTCTGAATGGGATGGGAAAACAGTTGGAGTTTGTGGAGAATATAGCTAATCAATAAAGGCCTTTGTTTAAATGCATCCTGTGTTAAATTAGATTTTTTTCACAAAGATGTGGGCCTATTACTTATTGACAAAATGGCACTGTTTTTACGTATTTGTTTTAAGTAATATTTTAGCGCTTCACAGCATATATGATATATGCCTAAAAGCCATTTTATATAATACAGATGTAACAAATTTGTTTGCTGGTCTAAATAACTGTTAGATTGTTGTTTTTATTTTGCCTTAAACAAACAAAATCAAAAGGAAAATCTTTGGCCTTATAATGTTGATGTACATCGTTTCTTGTTATAAATAAAATTAATTTACTGTTACAATATTTTACAACGTTGTAAATTTCATTTAGATATGAGGGTGTTCAAAGTGTATGTGTGTTGTGTGTAATGTAGATATAGATTTTTAGAGAGAGTATTTACTAACTACAATACCCAGGACTCCTTTCGCGCGTGACGTAGCAACTGATTGAATCACTGGCGGGACAAAACATTACAGCAAACAGAATCGTCGACCGACTTCAGGGGCGTAATTCAAAGTAGTTTTCAAATTAATCTTTAAAGTGGCTGAATTTACATTAGTTTCGGTGTTAGTCTACCAAGTTAACGGGTAAGTTAAAGCGTATTCAACATGTAGTCCAGACATAATACTTTAAATGTCGTGGATAGGTTGCTAGCTAAGCTAACCCATTGATTTCTGTCTACATTGCATTCAGTAATACCACGTATTCTTAGAAAATGCAGAAATCTATAATACGTTTTAAGTAATAAAGTGTACTTAATCGGTTAGTAATCAATCGCTGTTTTGGAAAGCAGATTTACCAAAATGTTTAATTTATATCGGATGTATTTATATCTATGATGAGTCTGGACTTTATGTGATTGTGAATCTAAAACAATACATAAGAGGTAATACAAATCTATGTCGAGTTTATAGTTAGTTTGTAATTAAAATCTTGTTTTTTTTTACAACACATCCTTAAATATCTAAGCAAAGCACATCTGGCTTTACTCATAATTTCCCACCAGTTGTACAGTCTTTTGTAGTTTGTTCCTCATTATTGTAGTTTGTTCCTCATTATTGTTGCGTATATTTAAATAGTGATAGTGTACATTGGGAATAAACTGTCTTGTACATTGCTTTTCTTTTCACATTATATTACATTGTTTATATTTTAACTCTTCAAAAAAAACCTTATGCTTGGATCATGCTGTTGTTTTGCAGAGTGAGATGGTGGCAAAGGGACAGAAGCGTAAGCTCCATGGGGAGTATGAGGGTGGAGTTTCTGTATGGGAAAGTCAGCTGCAATCTGTTTTGGACATCTCCATAGATAAGTTCCACCGTGACCAGGCTCTAGTGGAACCCATCTTATTGCGCTCTGTCCTTATCAACAACACGCTTCGCCAAGTTCAGTCTGAGGTAGAATTGCTGTCTGTGGTTGGGATTCCCACCAAATTGCAAACCCACACAGAGTTGCAGCTGATGCCTGATTTTTCAACAGGGTCCCCCCCAATGGTACATATTACACCTTTGTATTCCCTGAATACTAAAAATATGGACGAGGATTTAATAGCCTGGTCTTCTGACAATGATTTTTCTTTATCTTCAGCCATCTCTGCGATTCCTAAGGATTTAGACGCACTTATAGACGGGAGTCAAGGGCCTTGTGTATCTCAGCGGGCTCCGCTAGGCTCCTTAGAAAATGTAACAGGAGTAAATGTAACCTCTGACATAGGGTCATTCTCCAGTAAAACAGAGGTGACATGTCCTAGTGGTCCTCAAGATGTGGCATTAGATAAATTGCTCTTGGACATTGACACAACCATGCTTGATCCAGAGGTGAATCTTCTGCAGGGTTTTTCTGCTACGGCTGATGAGCTGGTCAAGTATCTGCCGCCAATGTCCAAATCATCATCACCCTCCGGTACTTCATCTTTAGTCTGTCATGGCCCGGCCACATGGGAAGTTCATGAGATTGAACATGTTATGGACATTCTAATGAGAACTTGCCCGCAGGGCTGATTTTTATGGTATCACATTTGCAACATTTAGATTAGTTTTGTCAACACAGACAACAGATGTTTAGCTGGAGTTACTTGATAAAAACTAAATATATGACAGATAAAAATCTGCTTCAAGTTCTCTTTAATCAAAATTCATTGCAGGAGTTGAACTGGGGTGTCAGTTAAGGTTGTTTAAAGAAAACTCTTATACATGAATGAGACTGAGTCCGTTAAGTGCTTTAAATGTGTATTGTATTTTTGTTGCTTGTAAAAACTGTTGTATTCAAAGATATAATGCACTTTTCAGTGAGTTAAAAAAGGTTCTATAATGAATGATTTAGCTGAAGTAGTCTGCAGGTTACCACAGTGTGTCCAAATGGAAAATGAATTGTGAACAAATGTTATAAGAATGTGTATATTAGTTTAAAACTATTATGTGCATTATCTTAGCATTATGAATGTGTTCAGTTTCAACAGACAAACGTGTAGTTGCCTATGCAAAACATTTAATATTGACCCTGTTAATTTAAATTGTATAAATCACTCTTTGTATTCTGTTGTACTTTAAATAAAGTGATATTTGGTGACTGTGGCTGGATTAAGTATATTTGAGAAATAGGAAAAAAAGAGGTGATCATGCTAGTTTTGCCACACATATATTTTTAATATATTATAAAATCTATTTGTGCAAAGACTATAAAAGACAAACCACATAAGACTACTGGAAAATTATGTTTCCAAATGTACAGTTTTTTTTTAAACTTAGTTGTTACTAGTTCCAATATGCAAAGACTGATTAGAAACAGTTGTTTAAAGATTTTATATAGAGCTTTCAACAATGGTAGGTTATTTAAATGCATCTACATACAGAATTGCTTATAACAGTTATTTTTTAAATCTATTTAGAGTGCTGTGTCTCTAGATAGAGAATGTTCGATGATAAAGAGAAGTTTCAATTTTTAATGTACATCCTCCGCACGGGTGACTCTTGATAAATGTCTGATAGATGACACCTAAAGCTACTCAAAGTAACAAACCATTTTATTTTTCTGTGCATGCATGACTTAAAACCCCTTTTGTACATTTGACAGTGAATATCAGTCAACTTTTTGCTTCCTACCCACCAACACTGAATTAACATAATACAACAATAATTAATAATACAACGAATACATGTACTAGAATAAAGACAAAACAGACTGTGTCCAGCATAACATGGGATATGCAATGATTAAGCAAACTTAGGTAAAAAGCCAATTATAAAGTGCTTTATATGTTCTCCCCACTCACAGCAGCATTGTCCTCTTCCTTGTTTCTACAATACATAACAGTCAAGGCTCATGCCGTGCAACAACACAAAGTAATTTACTGTAATAATGTGGAAATATGTTAAACATGAAAACACAAGTATTAGGGTAGCAATTAGTCTATCACACAAAAGTTCTTTTTTAAGAAATGGCACATTAATTATCAGTTGTTAATTTAATATTGAAGAAATCCTTCCAAGGGTTGGGGGACCAGATTGTTCCGCAAAAACAGACACCACCCACCCCCACCAAAAAAAAAAAAAAAACACAAGCACAAAAATACTTTGGGTTAGAGCAATCACAATTTTTATGAACCAAAGTCTGCTCAGACGATTGTCCAATCAAAAACTTAACAACCTGCTCCACCCAACAGTGAAGTGTGTGGTATTGCACATGCTCAAACCTGATTGTCTTGACCTTGTGGGTGCTGCAGTGGCACACTGCTAAAATGCAACGTGTTGGTGTTGCATGTCCAAACTCAATTTATGTATGCAGGACACTGTGACTGTAGGTGACCTTTCTGAATGTGCAAACCAGTGGAAATGAATGGGGAAAGCGTCTGGTGTTTATCTGTTTATAGAGTTGTAGGAAACTTGAGAGCTTGGATCCAGGGGCTTAATTGAGGCTTTCTCAGTCTCAGATGATTCTTCATTAGGCTCCTGTTCAATTATTGGCTCTTTATCTTCATTGTCCTCCTCGCAGCTTGGCAGCTGAAAGAAAGCCGTCCACCCGTGCACATCAGCAAGCTTGTGGAAGGTACGAAGGACCAGGAACATGACCATTAACCCCACAAACAAGTACACTGTAAGAAAAAATAAGGAACACCTGAGAACATGCATAACAGACCATTGCAGAAGTAACCAATCAGCACACTGTGTTCCAGGAGCTGGATTAACAAAACATTTTTTAACTTTTTAAACATTGAGACTTTTATTTTTAAGTTAGTATGTGTCACACTTTTTCAAAAGGTAAGGTGTTGTGTGTTGTTTCAAATATTAAGCATTTTGACATTTAATACTTCAACTAATACATTACTACTACAATATTAAAAATGAAAGGGATAGTTTACCCAAACATGAAAATTCTTGAATTACTCACCCTCATGTCATTCCATATCTTTATGACATTTTTGATTTTGAAGAACACAAAAGAAAATATGGTGAAGTATGGTGAATATGAAGTACGTTATCAACCAAACAAACAGCTCATTGACTTCCATTGTATGGACACAAAACCACAGAGACATTTCTCAAAATATTCTCTTTTGTGTTCCACAGAAGGAAGTCATATAGATTTGAAATAACAGTGAGTAAATAAACAGAGGGAGAATAACAGAGGGTAAATGGAGGAAAAAAAATATTTTTGGGTGAGCTCTCCAAGACCTTTGAGGAGAAGGACATTTACAAGTATACTGTACCTCTTCTGCTTTACAGACACACAACTGTGCTGTAGTTCTGTGAAGCTGAACCTCAGGCCCACAAACACTGAAATAATCCCCTAACTTCCCCTTTCTCACAGCGTATACTGATGCCTTACAACAGAGTTCATGAAGTTAGTTATTTTAGGCAATAGTGCAATCTCTTCATTTAACTGTAAATCAGTAAATGATGTAACAGTAGAAACAGGGCAACACATGACCATTTAATTCAACAAAAGATGATTTCAGCTCCAATCCTCTTAAAAGGTGAAAATTACTGTACAGGTCATACTGACTCCAAACCTAAACAGCCTGAGTAAGACACCTAATGATGACTTACAGAGATGACGAAGCAAATAACATGGTGTTTCTTCTTTCGTACTTTCCTATCTTAAAACTACACCTCAGCCAGCTTGCATGCCATGTTGCCAAGGGCATGTGATAAAAGCAATTGTGTACATAGTCAAAATAGAGTTGATCATTAACAATCAATGATGCTGATGTGAGATTTTACATGCTTTGACTAAAATACGTTTGAATATTTTCTGATCTACACAGATTTACACAAATACACAGATGGACAAATCCTTTTAAATTTACATGCGCTTGTGTTTGCAGGCCTGTCTTGTTAGGAGACCTCTAACAGATTTTTTTACATGTATGACCCTTGTGTCATTTCTCACACAGGGATGTATGAATGTCACTTCACTAGCCTGTGAAGCAAAATGATTTACATAAAGTGCAATAAAGTGCATGTACAAACACAGATGTATATCTCTGCTTAATTTAATTGAGGATGTATTAGTTGTTTGGATTGTGTGTGTTTGTGTGTGTGAATTCACAAACTTCAACTCAAACTTGAACTTAAGGAACCCGACTCAAGCCTAAAGCTTTTAAATGCCCTGTAATTTCAGTTTGTTTAAAAAAAAAATAACTACAGTTTAGCTCTGCTTCATGATGGTTAATGTGATTATCAGACACAGCCCAGCCTTAAACAAACTTTACTGCACTGCACCACTCCTTCAGGCAAACTATAATAAGGTCCTTCATGGTGACGTTGAATGGAAATGCTTCAGTGTAAAAAAAGAAGGGGGAAAACTGTTCAAATACATCTTTTCCAGCACACTGGACAGTACTGAAATAATCTCAAATAATTTTGCTTTATGACCAACATTTTACACTGTTAATTTTAAAGTGTTTATCACACACACAAAAAAGTTTAATAAAACACTGACACTTATAGTACTATTATTGTTTCATGCAATAATTTACTGCCCAAAACACTGGTTGAACATTTATGCAATCTGTCCATGCTGATATCTGTCAAACTGGGCTACAGAAGATTGTACTAAGTGACATGAATTTGGGTCAAAATACAGTACAGTTTGATGGGATGTACCAACAACACAATTATTTTCCTCTTTTAAAAAACTGAACTGTGATTAGCTGCACTTTATTATTAGCATTTCATATAAAGATTTAATCCTGCTGCCTGCAAACGCTGCTCTTTTGAGCACAAGCCAACCACCTCTGAATGAACACCAGCATTGTCAAAACTCAGGTTAGATGTCTTACCCATGACGGATATCTTGTACAGACCCCGGAGCCTCTGTCCTGGCTTTTCCCCTGGCACATAATCCCCAAGTCCTATGGTGCAGAGGGAGATGAAGCAGAAATAAAAGGCATCTAGGAAAGACCAGGATTCTTCTATGGTGCTGAACACCACCGCAGGGACCACAAAGAAGGCAAGCACCACCAGGACTAGCAGCACTATAAAGTGCACAACACTGGCAGTCCGGGGCTGCAGGCCTCCCCGCCGCTGGCACATAGATATGGGCCTGTAGGTTAGTGGGTGCATTAGGCGCTGGACACAGGCTGTGAGCACCAGCATGGTGAAGGGAACCCCAATCAAAGCATACACAATAGAGAAGGCTTTACCCGCATCGGAGAGTGGTGTAGTGTGGCCATATCCTGAGAGAGAGAAAGGTGAAACAGAAATTAGTTTGAAGAAAAAGCCATCGACCGGAAACAAGTTTGGCAACATTTCCTGAGTGAGAGTTTGATGTGATGCTCCAACTTGCATCTTGAATTTGGTAATAATACAATGCATGTGATTGTCTGACAGAATAAACATGTTAGTGTAATCTAATACAAAGCAAAAGCCAACAGCAGAGGTTAACATGGTAAATGAAAGGAAAGCTTTATGATGACCGATCTCACTAAGCCTCTAGTTCTACTGAGAAGGCCAGTTAAAGCAAACAAAGCCTGCACTATGTCCAACCTCAAAAAGAGTTATAGTCATATGAAGGTATGACAGAACAAATATTTTCAACCATCCTAAAAATACATGAAGTATAACATGGATTGATAAAGCAAAGTTTGATGTGAGCTGAACTGAAGAAGTGTACTAAAGAAATGAAGAAGTGTACTCATTTCTTATTTTCCTGTTTGGAAATGTGGTTTTACTTTACCATCTAAAACAAGTAAAAACTCCTAAGCACACATAAAAATAGTCATAGTCCCTTTTGTTTAATCAATGGCCCTCTTATTTACAGATAACAACTACTGAAAGAATGAGTGAAAAACATTTCTATTTACATTACCTTCAAATGATTGTGTGTTAATAAATACTTTAAATATTCCCCACATGTCATTACATCAGTGCAATTTCAAATATGTCACTGTTACTGAATATGCAAATAACCCATAGGGTGACTGACAAATTCAGGTGTGTTTTAAAGTTTCAGGTTTCAAGTATTATTGGCCATATACATAACTATACAAATAGTGAAATGCTTGTTACAACTCTTTGCACAGAAAAAAATATATTATTATACAGATAAGAATAAAAAAGAAAATGTTAAAAAGGAATGAGAGAAAAAATAAGCTAAATCATAATAAATAAGAAAATAAGAATGATATAAATGAAACAACAAAATGAGGAGAAAGGTATTTATAATCTATATATAAATGAGATGTATCAAGAGATACAAATTTTAAATGAGTATAAGATGCATAATGAGATATCATGACATAATATCCCTTCCCAGCATTATGTTTGGTTGACAAATCAGATCATTACCCCTTGTGATGTTGCTAGGTACAGTATCAGACACAACTGAAATCACTCATTCATACAAGCCCTAATGTTAAGACATTTACAAGTTATTATCTTTGTTTAAAAGTGTCCCTTACAGTAAAGGGCTTATCCACTCTCTGCTGTTTGCACATGCATGTAGTTTGTACAGTCCTGAACTTTGAAACCTTGTATTACAGCACTTGTAATATTTTTTTAAATACACATTGCATGTACTACACCTGGACAACTCATCTGTAAGTCAAAAATCGTACCTGTTAAATAAAATCGTACAGTTAAGGTGTTTGTCCCTAATCTAAGGTATTTTAAGTATGATATCAAACACCGCTCAACATCCCCGTGAAAGTTTGTGAAACTAACTCACCCACTGTCGTGACCATCGTGTTAGCAAAAAACAAGGAAGACGCCAGGTCCCAGTTGGTGCGAAGCGAGGCATTTTCAAGGATCGACACGCCGTATTTATTAGCTTTTAAAACCCTTTCCAAGAAAGCTTCAAGAGCCGTGGCGTTGATGCAGCTCAGGTTGAGAAACTGTTCTTTGAGGGAACTCAAGTCTGATTTCAGGTTCTCTTCGACGGGCCGCTCGATGGCAGAAAAAACAAGCGCTCCCAATATCAGATAAGAGATGTACGCTAAGAGGAAGCCGATGAGCACAAAGCAAGACTTCAGTGCTGTGGACATGGTGGTGCAAGTAAGCCGATGATATTGTCCACTGACTCTTATTCAGCGTCAAAGCTTTGAGCAGAGGTCTAGGCGACTTATTAAACTCCACCCTTTACATTCCTCCACCCTCTTTGCTAAAAGTTGGCCAGGAAATAAGTTCTCTACTTGGTCACATGGGTGATAAATTAAGTTTTGTGGGTTTTGTTTGCAAGGTGCAAAACAAGCCACCGGTTGTCTAAAAAGCGCTTTCATTTACACCCAGTAGAGAAATGCACGAAATGTTTGCGTTTGCCACATGCTAAGTGCCTTTAACGTGTAGATGTCAGTGGTTGTAAGATAAGATATGTTCCTGGATCAACATCTTTGAATTAAACTACCCCAAATTTACCCTACTTATAACATACCCCTCAAATAAGAGGGAAATTATAGCTTGCTAAGAAGGATGCATGAATATTCCCTTTGTGCTTGTCTACCTCAGAGGTGCATTAAACAGTCTGTTTAAATACATCTTAAATGCCACTACGAATGCAGCTTCTGTACTTCTGTACTTCTGTACTGCAGTGAAAAGATGGATTTGATTGGTAACAGCCTTATAGTGTAAGGATTTGACATGCAATATGAAATATTATCAAATAAACACCAAAATGTCTGAGCACAATCCTGGTCAAGCATTAGTGTCTGGGTGATTTGTAATATCATTACACTCATCTTGACAAATCATGTGAATGTATGACATTTTGCACAGGATATGACACCTGGCGCACATGGGAGCACCTTTCAACAAATTACCAGTTAACCAACACCCAAAGCTGCAGGCCAACAGTGTTAACACTAGATCTATATAAATAGGAGCAGTATGTATACACGTCAAAAACTGCTTGTTACACTTCACACAGTATCCTAGATTACATAATTAAAATCCGGTGGTGAACTAAAAATGAGGCAAAAGAAAAACAAACAGACTTGTGTGAAGTTTGTTGTAATGATGAGGGTTGGGAGAGTCACATGTCGCTGAGGGAACAGGAATAGCTGCAGTCTCAGTCAGAACAGTTTAATGCTGTTCATATTGTCTACTTTAAGTAAACACTTCACTGCCATCTGTACTCATAGGGTTATGTGAGAACAGCTGTGTGAGAAGCTGTGGACAATATTGAGACTGTTTTCTTGATAAACAAGCAGCAAGTCACCCCGATTAGGCAAAGTTTGCCCTTAAACCAATGGATTGCTTTAGTTTCTTTTTCTGTCCAAGGGAGATTTTTAAGAACCACAAAAGTGTTTTGTTAAATAATAAAAGATACATTTGGTAATTAAATTAAAATTATTTTGTTTTCAGAATCCATTTCTGCTTTCAGTACAATCAGGTATGAAAAATTGAACTGATTTCTTCGACACAAACTATGATTCTGGTAGACATTCAACCCTTTCAAGATTTTTAATTAGATGAATCAACAAACAAGCTTACAGGCTCAATTTAAAATGTTAACATTCATTTAAAACACTTCTGAAAATATGGTTTCTATTTTTTAAGAGTTCACCGTTAGTTAAAAATGGCACACTACAGTTTCATATTTAGCACTTAAAGCACAAGAAAAAAATACATGGACACAGGAAAATGTTTTTCCCTTACAGGGGACCAAAGTATCATGTATGAAAATAAATTTTCTGGAAATTGCTTATTTTCGACAGTCTTCAGGCATAAGAAGACCATTCAGAAACTGGTAAATAATCTTAATCCCCCAAAAAACATGAAATAATTTGTATCTTTTTTATTTATCTGCCATTTGCCTATTCGGCAGAGAATAGATCAGAAAGAGGAGGGAAATAGGGGTTATGGAATCAGGACAGATTCGAACCTGCATGTACTTAGTAAGTAAAAAACATAATCCATAGTAAGATGGCAAGTTATACAGAAATGTATACCAATTAGCACAATAGAGTAAAAGTTTGGGGAAACAACAGGGTTCAATAACCAAACTCAGCCCAAGCTTTCGTAAACCTGGACCTTACTATTTAGCATTCCATTGTATTTATATTTTATATTATCTAATTTTTTTTTCTATTTCAACCAAAAATAGTCTAAAATATCCCAAAATGTGATGAAACATAGGTTAGGTGTTCTTTGATACACAGTTGAATGAGAAAACAGATACTACTGTGAAAACAGACAAGGAGAAATACACTTTAAATAAACCTTGAACAGATGTCAATCCAGGGAAAGCAGTTATTCAGTTTCTCCAACATGTATTGTTCCTTTTCTCTGAATTGTTACGGGAAGCATTGTCAAAGTTGTTTCAAAAGATCTGGAGACTAGTTCATTATATTTCTGTTAAAGTCATACGACAGTCTTCTTTTAGCACTTGCAGCTAACAGCTGGTTGGACGTTGGGAGATTTGGAGAAAACCTGGCACTGGCCTTCACTCGAACTGTCACGCTTTCCTAAAGTAAAGGAATGATTGTGTGGTTATTTTATTTAAATACATATGCTTCACTTCTTGTGCATACAAAGACTAATTTATGGTAAATTTGATGCAAATAAATATTTATTGGGAGTATGAAATAGATATTGCATTACAAGTTACCAGGAGTTGTGAAGTGTTTAATGTAGCAATAGCTAAAAAACAGTATCAGGTTCAGAATGTTTTCACAATATTTTATTGCAGCAGTTACAGAGTGCAGCAAAACTACTTTTGTGCAGCAAACTTACAGAGCTTCTTGGACCTTCCAAATGCAATGACTGAAGGATGAGTTTACAAGACAGAGACTCTGCCTTCTTATAGTTCAGACCAATCATCCTATCCAGATCCTGTAGGCCGTCAAGTAAGCTCTGCTCCCTTTGGCCAAAACAAAAAGCTTAACTCATAACTTTACAGCATTTACATTATCCACAAATTATAGCATGCTTGTATGTTTAATTATCAACCAAATATTTGTTTGTACATTTTCCGTGGTTAACACAAGGATGAAATAGACAATTTGAACAGTATGTCCATTGAATTGACACTCCCACATTTTATCTGATGCAATGCAGCAATCTCTTGTATTACCACAAGGTGGCAATAGAAGAATAGTCTGTGTTTTAATGTTAAGCTCTCTATTAAACAAATATTAATAAAAATTAGAACTTCATAAATAATCATTAAACAAAAGCAATTTTATAGTGCAGCACAATCACAATGAACCCTAATGCTACATACCTGTTGTCCCCTGTATTGGCATTTTTAGTATGTCCTTGCAAAAGCTGTTTAAGTGTAGGGATGTAATCAGAATCTTCACAGGAGGGCTTTTCTGAGGGAAAGGCTTCTAAAAACACACTTGGCTACTCACACACACACACATACGCAAAAGCAACACATTATAGGAGCAACAGTGATAAAAGAGAACAGTTTAAACCAACATTAACATTTTGATATAATATTTAATTTAAAATTAAAGACAATAACTAATGTTTATTGAGGATGTGCAGGTCATTATTTTTTACACTGCCACTCTGCAATACTTTATGCTGATATAAATACTTTTAAATTCAAATCTTCAACTTCAAATCCATTAAAATTTAAAAAATAATAATAAATAATTTAAATAGAATAATATACAATATCACGACCACTTATTTGTTTATTTGGTAAGTAGCAATGGAAGCCAGATAATGTACAGTTAGTATTATACATATGTATTTGGACATTTTTACAAAACTTTGACAAGAAACAGCTGACTATACATGAACACTATTTTTAGTGTCTTTAAACTACTTGTAGATTGAGAAAATGTGAAAATTGTAATAATGATTCAGAAACATAAACCCATACCACATCATGAAGAGGAGAGAGAAAATGATTTGGCTTTTCTTCAGTACAAGGCCACCACTGACCATCAGGGGCTTTCTTCTGCTCAACAGACTCCTGGCTGAAAGCAATCCATGTGCTGTCTGATTGCTGGAATGGCTGGACTGCCATCCAATCAGATTTCCAAGATGTAGGTTCAATTGCATCAGTGCACCTTCTAGGTTCCCCTGAGAGAAGGTGTTTACAGTTCAATTTTATTGGCTTATATACAGAAAGTTTCAACAAGAACAGTAGGCATGATGCAAACAAGTTCTGCTTTCTGTGTTGGAAAGGTTTCACAACACTTAGCAACATGTCACTGCACTAACATCCTATAACTGACAGGTAGTGATGAAAGCTGTATGTGATTGTTCTACACAAACAGAATGCCTAACGAGTTAATTATAGTTCAGCTTCAATGTCTGTTGTGGAAAAGTATGTTAAATGTCTTCCACAAATAACTTGCTTGTCATATAAAATTATCTACTTGAATGACCCAATTACAAAATTGACAAAAAACTGTTTGGGATAATTACCCAATGAACCACCTGTTTTTTTCTTGTTTTGAGAACAGGATTAATCCTACAGATTGAGGTTAGGAGTGGCTGTCAAAAATGGAAATCAACCAACAAGATTATTGGGTTTGTAGATTATAAAGTGTGTGTTCACCAAACACTATAGGCAGAAGTACCGTATAAATAAATAATGCTGTGTTTGTCCTCTATTTTGATCAGGCCATTTTCTGCAGACACACTGCCTGTAGCTTTGTGGTGGCTGGCCTCTTCTTTTGTCCCATTGGCCTTGCTATTAATGTTTTTAATGTTGCATTTTGCCTTGAGCAAGGATTGGGAGGGGTGTGAGGTTAGGGGGTGTGGTTAGGAATTCCAAGCGATACTTTAAATAATTAATATCTTCACATGTGGTTGGGGGAAGCAAGGGGGTCTGCAGGAATCCAGGTCAATTTCTATAGACTATTTAGAACTAGAACGCTAGGACTCCACTATTATCTGCTCATGCAAACAAAACCAAACAAAAACATCCAAGAGTTAATTTAATTGAATTTCAAGGCAGTGTGGAAAGTGCTGTGGGTACTTACCACTGTTGTAATTCTCTCCAGGAGCCAACTGTTGGAGCTCAGTGAAGCTGGCTGTCCAGAGCTGCTCCCCACCTGCCTGCATAAAAGCCCCAAACTCATCCTCTTCCCCCTCACCTGAGTCAAGAGCCTCCTTGTGAGTGGCCACCTTGTCCTTGTCGTCAGTTCTTGCCAGCTCTGATTGTAACTCTGAATTCACTAGTGGTAGCAAATCTCCACCTCTAGCCCCCACTCCTTGCTTGCTTAGTGCTGGGATGGCTGTTGCTATGGCTGCAGTGATGGTAGGATTAGGCAGGGAGTGAATAGTGGTTGCAGTTATATTGGCTGTTGGCGTGCTAAAGCCTTGTGAAAAGGATTTGTCAGATTGCTGAACTTCAAGTTTCTCATGCTCTGAAATTAATTCCTCCCTGTGCTGAGGTGAGCACATTGGTGACTTCCCCTTCTTCATAATGTTACATGCAACACCCACTGGAGTACTTCCATGCCATATGAAGCCCTTTGGCTTGTTTGTAATCTTTGTGTCTAGAGTCCCGCCTTTTTTTGTTATACTTGTGATGATCTCCAGTGAATGTTGATTCTCACAGTTCAGTGAGCACCCCTCTGTCCTGGATTCTTGATCTTGATTCTCCTGAATGCTGTTGACAGTACCTTCAGAGAAAGCTTCTGTGAGTTGATGACCTATACTTGGCTCAGTATTGCAGTATGTTGTGTTCAGTTTTATTTCAAAGCTATCAAAGGTAGTCTCTGAACTCCTGGGTACTACAAATGATTCTTCTAATTTTGGCACATCAGCAACAAAATTTCTGTCTTTGTTATTTGTTTCAGTATTATGGTAATCATTTGAATTAAGGTCATTATCACATTTACTAATCTCAGTGTCTCCTTGGGCATTATTATTGGCACAAGCAGATATTTTAAAATGTTCACTAGTTTTTTTGGATGGACTAATATCTGTACCAGCCTTAACCTTCTCATCTGTATTGGCACATGGTTTGGGAGAAGAGCAGCTGGTTTGTAGGCCCATGCTTTCGGGTGCAATAACATGCATCGATGTGGGTAAGTGAGCCCTTTTGTCTTTGCTCAACTCAGTGATGTTTTCTTGAATTTGTTGTTTGATTAGACATGAATAGCTTGTATTCCTACCCTTTTCTTCAATCATATTTTCCTCTGTCAGGCATTGCTTTATTCTGTCTGGTGATGTGTTATCTGATGTTCTGTTAATTGTCTCTTCTAAGATCACAGCATTTTTTTTGTCCTCACATTCAGGCTCACAAGCCAGATCAGTGATTTCCCCTTTGCCTCTAGTCATTTTTTTCTCAGCCGAGCCTCTCGTTTTAGTGCTCTTTCTCCACTTTCTTATGTCTCTGGGTTTGGCTTTTAATGTTCCACCTTCATCTGTCCCATCTTGACTTACCCTTGGTCCTCTTGAGGAACACCTAACCTCTTCTTTTGTCCCCTCCAGAATTACGGTATGAGTCTGTGCACCTGTGACTCTTAACCCAGCCCTGCGGTTTCCCACGGCACAGATGTAGCTGCCCTTTCCCTGGGCCTTAAGAAAGAGGCAGCGTGTCTGAGTCTGCCTGCTACCCCCATCCATGCCTTTCAACGTGGCCACTGTTACGAGAGCACCAAGGCCACCTTGCCTGACCCCAGGAGTTTTTGTATTCACTGTACTCTCCAGTGTGTGCCCATAGCCACTGCTGACCTGACTCAACCAGCCTCTTTGCCCCACCCTGCTTTTAGGAGGTTGTAGGCATGCGCCCTGTGCCCGAGGTCCAGTAGAAGCCTTTCTTCTGGCTTTGGAGTAGCCACCACTTACAGCCCAAGCTCTCAGGCCTTTAATTAGGGGTATAGCTCCAAACTCAAGAGCACTAGTGAATGAGACATTGGGTCTTCTGCAATCATGCAGGAGCTCTTTGTGGGCCATATCCAGGTAGGGGTGGTTATTGTTGTTGTTTTGTTGGAGCATTCTTGGGGTAATAATATCAGATGCTGTGGTGGATAAGAATGACAGGTAGAATGTCAGAATATTGAAAACCGTATGCTCAGTACAGTTTCTATCATACAGCCATGGGGTGTTTTACCAAATCATATATTTATATAATTTTAAGCTTTTAATATGTAATACAACTGGATTATAGTATATGTACGAGTTAAATTAGAATTAATATAGAGTTTGTCTCTTTAACTTCCGATTAGCTGTTTTGTCTGAATTTTCATCAGTTATGGCATAAAAGTAGATCATAAAAAAGTAGACATGTATTAAGATAATAAAAATAATAATTGCAATAAACTGTTGTATGAAATACCATTATAAAATTACAATTATTGTTTTTATGATCTTAATATATTTTTTGTATATTTCTAAGCATTATCTGGTGTATGTACTAGTATATATACATGTATTCTAAAAAGGTTAGTCTACAGTTAACAAACAATCGAACAAATGTACCTAATGGGTTGTAAAAGATTTCCGTTTTTTAGTTGTAATTTCTCATGTTACAAACTGACATGATGATCAGAGGACGCTACGTTACGTAGAAAAAAACACGCACACACATACGGGATAGCATCACTTGCATCAAATCAGGAATTCATCATTAACCAGTACTTGCCCAAACGGATGTATCTTAAATAGAATACGGTCCGGAAAGTGGAATAA
The DNA here is from genome assembly GCA_036877575.1 of Botia almorhae. Taxonomy (NCBI): domain Eukaryota; kingdom Metazoa; phylum Chordata; class Actinopteri; order Cypriniformes; family Botiidae; genus Botia; species Botia almorhae. The sequence continues at coordinate 5,386 of JAZGTJ010000604.1, read as the reverse complement.
TCTGCATCAGTTTTGTTATTAGAACAAAGCTGGTTAGATATGAAAAAACATCTTTCGCGTCATAAATGTCGATTTTTCTTGTATTATCTTACCTTCGCTGTGTCCCAGTCATCCTCAAACAGAGGCGATGTCACGAATAGCACAATTCCAGCTGTCGTACGTAGTGAAGATGCTGCCGGGCTGAAGGATTCTGGCTTTAACCTTCATGTAAAATTTGGCTTGTTTAGTAATGATATCCATGACAGCATTATTTAAAACGAGATTTCCGAATATGGACCAGCCAATATTTGTAGTGTAATCGATTGTCCCATGCATATCTCATGTGCTTCGTTACAGTGAACACTACACCTCCGTGTCTCCTATAAGCGCAGGATGCTGCTTCCACTGGCAAAGCAACGCAGAACCTCCGCAATCTAGTGCGTGCACTCAGATGACCAATTGCTGAGCGTGTATAACGCGTACGCACACTGTCATTGCTTTACGCTTACGCACGAGGAGAACGCGCGCACACACGCTCAACATCATTAGCCTACAGCTTTGTCATTTAGACCCTCATTCGGTGCCGGTATTTGTTACCTACTGATGTCACCCTCTAATTATGAAATCCTCTTGCACCGATCTCCCCGACTATGAATTTTTCATCTATTGGCCATTGTTGATGTTCTCCGTAATTGCGTAATAAACATTTTAATTTTGCAAGTGTGCATTAAAATATTTTTAAGCTTACTGAATGTGCAATTTCATATGACTGTTATGAAGAACTGACTTATCAATAGAAATGTATTTTAGTAGATCCTATTTAATAGGTGTTATTTAAGACCTCAATATTGTTTCAGTTAATGGGAGGCTTCATTAATTTGTCCAGTCATGCCATATTTGTTATTACGGCTGCCACTTATGACATAGTGGAATTATATGGAAAAAAAAGACACACTAACAACAGACAAACTATTAAATGTTTTTCCTATTTTATTTGAAAATTGTATTTGTGCACATTTAATTGATTGTGTTTCATAAAAGCAACACAATATTACAAACATGCAGTTCCCTCATTTAAACACAACATAAATACAATGTAGTCATTTTATGCTAATTTAATTACAAACACAAGCAAATTTTATAAAGAAAATACAGACAAAAACATTTCACACCTATTGTTTGAAATTTTGAACCTTCACCATGAACAGAGAAATGTTATCACAATATAGTATAACAATCTTGAAAACATTAAGGATAAACAAAAACTTTAATTCATCTCAAAAGTCAATGCACACTCAACAGCACAGACTAGCCTTAGAGTCTTAATCTATACAGCTCAGGCATATAAATATGGGAAAATAGTCCATGTATTTCTAGAAGTATCTAAATATATTAAATCACATCTCATTTAAATTTCATAAAAACAACTACAAACCACAGAGACAAACCAGGCATTAAAAAGTAATGCAATGTTTTTAAAATGCTAGCATATTATGCTCAGACTGCACTAGAAAAGGTGAAGGAGAAACTTAATACATAACTATCTGTATATTCTGCACTGATTTGTTTCTGTGTTGAAAATGTAATATTTACACCAAAATAAGTGTGTATATGTATGTTGCGGGGTGGGTGTGTATGGGTTTACTTAATCATATATTGGGGACCAACTGTGAATTATCGTTACAAACATCAATTTAAAGTGTCACACAAAGCAGCAAGTTACGAAACATGAAAATTAGATCTACTGTATAATCTTTATAATATTCTTTTTGTAGCAACATTTAATTCTGCATAAATTGTGTTTTACTGCTAAAGCTGGAGAAAATGTTTTTTTCCCCATTAAATAGAATATAAACAGCAAAATTGAAAAAAAAAGGTCACATATAAAAAATATATTATTTTGCTACCTATTGGATGTTACAGTTTTGAGCTGCTACTTTTTGTCTTTGTATACTTTGTCGTCTTAGTCACTACAGTTAGAGTTTCCTCTTTTGTTTTGGTAACCAGTTGCTCTGAGGACATTTCGTGGGTCGAAAATTCTATGCTTGGCATCTTCATATAAAAACCTCCAGTGGCTTCTTCACAGGAGCCTGGAAGGGAGGACTTACTTCCCTTTGGAGACCCTTCTGGAGTGATGTGAAGGAAGCCAGTAGAATGGGGGCTAAGGGTGACTTTGGGTACTTTAAACCATGCTGTTTTCTCTCGTTTGTCACTGTTTTTTCCTGAGACAAATTCAGCTGAGGATATGTTAGATACTGACGACTCTGATACCTCGCATTCCACAAGCATCTCAGTCCTTGCTTTTGAGGATACTAAAACACCAACCTCTCCAACCTCCTCATCCTTTCCTGTTTTCTTCTTGAGTCCTGGGAAAGACATTTTGCCTGATTGTGTATTTGTCTCGTTGCTTTCTTTGCCATCCCCTGAGGTCCCCTTCCTTGGTTTCATACCTGTTTCAGTTTCCTCTTCCTCACTTGTCTCTTTTGAGTATGGTGAGAAAAACTCCACTTTGGGCAGTTTAAGCTTTCCAAACTTTGCTTTATCATCTTTGTCACCATTTAGGTTTGGACTTGTTCCATCATCAGACCCAGTTAGTGTTACATCAAATGATCCTGTCTTCCCAGAAGAAAATGTAACTTTGGGCAGTTTGCCAGTCTTTGGCTTCCCCTCTGTTTCAACCTCCACTTCATCATTTATGGATTTCCTCATATCATTTAATTGAGACTTTGCAAAATTTGGCTTCATTTGAATCTTTGGCAACCTGAGCTTCTCATCTCCAATTTCTGCACTTGCTTCACCACCTACAACAGCAGCGCTGTCCATTTGTGGATTCACCATAACAAAAACAGCTTTTTTCACTTTTGGCATGCATGGGCCCTCATGCTCTACTTTAGAGTCCACTGTTACAGAATAGCTTTTTACCTGAGATATTTTAAGATTGGCTTCAGGTGAACTTAATGAAGGCAAAGATATCCCAGATTTTGGAATTTTAACTTTAGCAGTCTGCTTCTTATCTTCTTCAGTATTGTTTATGCCAACAGTCTCAATGTCAAAGTCAAGATCTGGAAGTTTTGGCATTATTGTTTGTTTTGGACTTGATATCTCCACATCAAGAGGTTTCGTTTTAGGCATATTTAAGGAATATTTTGGTAACTTGATATTGCCACCTTTACATTCCTCCCCTTCCGTTTTTCCATGTGTAAGTGAAATGTCTTCTTTAGGTATTTTGATATGGGGAAAATTTACTATACTCCTACTACTATCAATATTTGAATCAGAAGAGCTTAAGTCCACTAACTCATTAAGTTTCGCTTTAGGCAAGGACGCATCGAAATCAACTTTTGAAACGAATATATCAATAGCTGGCATCTTAGGTATTTTAAGGCTGCCCTCATAACTTCTAATGTCTGCTTCAGATACATCAACTTCAGCTTTTGGAAGCAGTTCCTCACATTCTGGAATATTTGTTGTTGGCAGTGATATCTCAACTGTAGGCATTTTGATTTTTCCTTTATTATCCTGTATCTCCAAGCACATATCCATTTCCGCATCTTTGATCTTTCCTTTTTTAAGTGGCATTTTGATTTTTGGCTTCCTAATTTTGCCATCTATTTCCACTGATGGCAAATCTATAGATCCAGGACTCTCTAGTTCTTTGTCTACACTTTTAAATTTTCTGCCTAATTTAGGGAGTGAAATTTTTGGCATTTTTACAGAGATATCTGGAACATCAAAACTAGTCCCAGAGGACGGTCTTCCATCCTCTGCTTTAAGAAGTTCAATATTTTCTCTGTCACTGCTTTTTCCTTTTGGCAAAGAAAAGTCCAGGTCAACTTTAGGAGCAGATATGCCAACAGTTGGTATTTTCACAGTTGGCATCCTAATGTTTCCACCTACAGTCACCTCAGGGTCATTTAAGTCACTAATGTTAGTCAGAGTGGTCCCTACGTCAGAATCATGAGTAATCTTAGGCATTGTGATGTCAATGTCTGGAATATGGAACATTCTTTCTTTCTTATCATGTCCATCTATAAGTTCATGTTCTTTTAGGTTAATTTTGGGGAGAGAGATATCAACAGTGGGCATGTGAAACTTTTGACCTTTTTGAGTATCATTCTTCAGATCAAGACCTTTCGCTGCTATAAATGCTTCTAATGATTTTAATTTAGGCAAGGAAACATCGACATTGGGCATCTCAATTTTGTTTCTTTTTCCTGCATGTTCCTCAACATCTACATCTCCTCCTGCTCTTGCTCCTGGTAGAGAGATATCTATAGAGGGCATGTGAAAATTTCCACTCTTTATATCAGGACCTTGAATGTCAACTTCACCCCCACAAGCTGTTAACTTGGGCAAGGAAACATCAACTTTAGGCATTTCAAATTTTCCTCCTTTTCTTGCATGTCCCTCAACATCTCCTCCTACTCTTGGTAGAGCAATATCTATAGAGGGCATGTGAAACTTTCCTCCTTTGATATTATGACCTTCCACATCAATTTCACCACCAGGTGATTTTAACTTGGGCAAGGAAACTTCAACTTTAGGCATTTCAAATTTTCCTCCTTTCCCTGCATGTCCTTCAAAATCTACATCTCCTCCTACTCTTGCTGTTGGTAGAGAGATGTCTATAGAGGGCATGTAAAACTTTCCACCCTTCATATCAGGAGCTTCCACATCGATTTCAGCACCTGGTGATTTTAACTTGGGCAAGGAAACGTCAAGTTTAGGTATTTTAAATTTTCCTCCTTTACCTGCACGTCCCTCAACATCTACATCTTCTGTACTTGCAGTAGGAAGAGAGATATCTATAGAGGGCATGTGAAACTTTTCACTATTTATATCAGGACCTTGAATGTCAACTTCACCCCCAGAAGCTGTTAACTTGGGCAAGGAAATGTCAACTTTAGGTATTTCAAATTTTCCTCCTTTTCTTGCATGTCCCTCAACATCTACATCTCCTTCTACTCTTGGTGTAGCAATATCTATAGAGGGCATTTGAAACTTTCCTCCTTTGATATTAGGACCTTCCACATCAATTGTACCACCTGGTGATTTTAACTTGGGCAAGGAAACATCAAGTTTAGGCATTTCAAATTTTCCTCCTTTCCCTGCATGTCCGTCAAAATCTACATTTCCTCCTACTCTTGCTGTTGGTAGAGAGATGTCTATAGAGGGCATGGGAAACTTTCCACCCTTCATAGCAGGACCTTCCACATCAATTTCAGCACCTGGTGATTTTAACTTGGGCAAGGAAACATCAAGTTTAGGCATTTTAAATTTTCCTCCTTTCCCTGCATGTCCCTTAACATCTATATCTCCTCCTGCTCTTGCTGTAGGTAGAGAGATGTCTATAGAGGGCATGTGAAACTTTCCACCCTTTATATCAGGACCTTCCACATCGATTTCA
>JAZGTJ010000603.1:11250-93612 GCA_036877575.1 Botia almorhae | reverse complement strand
GATTTGTCTAAATATACTTTTTTTTATTGCCATTTGTTCACAGAATGAGGACGTGCGACCACATGTTCGTGAGCGGTTCCGGTTGCATGACCTCCTTCCCCCTGACTGAATGCCTATAGTGGATGAGATAGTAGTAAAGACAACAAATGCAGATGTATGGTTTGGATTACAACATCATTGCCATTACTGTTGAAATTAACCTTCTTTCCCACATTTTATTTGCTACAATAACGGAACAAAAAAAACGCTGTCAAGTGCTTTAGACTCCCTCTTTGGCGCTTTTTTTGTGCAATCAGAGGCAATTAAAGTGGTTGTTTGGTATCTTCAATTCTTTTATCCAGTTCATAGTAAATGTGTAGCAGTTAGAGGAGATCATGTCTTTTGGTGCTCCAGTTGTATTGGTTGGTGCTGTAGACCAATTTCAGCAGGAATGGCCAGTAATAGAAGCATACTTTTTGACAAGTTAATTACATGTTGGTGTCTGAATGGACTTTTTATTTTCTGGTAGTTTCATTTTTAACATATTCAGCATTCCTCTTCACCTGTATGTTTTTTCCTTCTGTATGTTTTTGGGTGGTGTTTATTTCAAATCAGTGGTTTTCAGCCCCTGGCTTGTTTGGTTTGCCAAATGCAAAGTGCTTTGTGTAAACCAAATATTGTTATATTCTTGTGTTTGTTTTCACAGAGTTTAGTAAAATCGTTCTTTTATAATAAGGCGTGATTGAAATAGAATGGTTTAAACCATAGTGATGGCTGTTGCCTAAAAATCGGTTTGCAGTGACTAAATTCTTAAATTGTTTAAATAGGAAGTTCCCTTGCAAAGCTTCAAAGTCCAGCAACTTCCAGTTATTCATCACAGTTGTTTACTCACCTTGTAAGCGCTTTTGTATTAACTGTTAATGAATAGCACCTGTCTGTCCTTTCAAAAACTCATAAATGGTATTCATAATGTACGGTTAAATTTTACTAATTTTAGTGTTCTACTTTTTTGCTGCTTTTGTTCATGCCTGTGTACTTTTGTTGTTGTTTATTACTGGTATTTTTTGACAGAAGCCACCATAAATGCATTGTTTTTGCGTTAGATTTTAAGCAAGTGTTTTCACGTTAAATTTAGGCGCTAATGTAGCATTACCCAGAGCTAATCTGTTGTAATTGAGCTGCAAAGAAGAAAGTAGAAGGCAGACACCTGGAATAGCCCTGTTTATAGCACCAGCATAACAACAAGTTCACCGTTGTGGTTTAAACCTGACTGCCTGTAGTTTTGTTTTATTCTATATTGGGATTCTGGGGTTTTTAAGCTGTCAAACATAGTGTGTGTTATTCTGAAAGAATGATTCTGGGAGGAATGAAAGTTGAATATCCTGCAAAGATCGTTTTATTCTCCACTCCAGAGATATAGGTGGTACTTTTAATTGAGTAATACACAGAATTAGAGATCAAACTACACTACCATTCAGGATGAGTAAAGCAGGACCAGGCTAATTCTTTTCACTACTAACTTTTTTTGTTAAATCCCTCCGGTTTATTGTCTGTTATGTATGTCTGGTATTGGAAATGAACATATTCACTTCTGCTCATGTTACTGGTGCCATTTATGCTCTTTGTGTTTACAGTGTACTCTTTGCTAAAATGGGTCATTCTTAGTAATGGACAATCACTGATGACATCATTTGTCTACTCTACATTGTGACCCTGTCACTCTAATTGTTGCTAAAATAAATATTATTTTGTTTTTTTATAAATTGAGGCCTTTTGGTTAAATGCCAGTTAAAGATATTGTTGAAAATTGCCTTGCTCATATGTAAAAGTGAAATTGTTCTGTCCATTAAGTGCTTTTTTATGAATTTAAAATTAACCATAAAATATATTGAAAGTTACTTAGTTACTAAAATTCTAAGTAAACCATGGTACAGAGGAAAGGGAGGGGGGAAAGTGATGCTATAGGATCCTGCTCTACTGATAAAAGCGTTTTGTTTTCGTGTTCTGTGTTTCTGAGTCCATAAGCACCAAGCCCTGTAATTTTTTGTGAATTGGAAACAGTTACACATACTTTTTGAAATTGGTTACACATCATGTATTATATATGTTACATTTTTTGTTAGTGTTAATAACTCCTCCCTATGTAAGTGTAAAATTCCTTTTTCAAATGATGGTAAATTGAGGTGTCCAAAATAGTATCTCAGATGTTGTGAGGCAGGGGTGGCAACTTCCCCTTAAGCCCTGGCACTTTCAAGATTGTCAAAGAGCGGTAGTGTTAAGTGTTTGTTTCATATATACAACCAGTTCATTGCAATGTGCTTTTTGTACAATGAATATTGTACTAAAAACGGTTTCATGGGAAAAAAATTAAAAAGAAAATCTTTTGTATTTTTGATTCTTTGTATTTTAAAAGGCATGTCATATCTATTTTTTAAAATGTATTCATTTTTAAATGTATTAATGCAGATCTAACTTGACATCAGTTTTTATGTATCTTTGTAGTTAGCACAATCACTGAACATTCTCAGCATGTATAAAATGCCTGCTATGTAAGAAAGTTGACATTTTAATTAAGGCACTTTTTGCAGATGAATGTTTCAGGTTTGTTTTGTTTTCTTTTATACTTTTAATCTTTAAAAGCCATATGGCTTGTGATTGTCCTTGAGCTGCATTGCAGAAACACTCTAGGTCTAAATGTAATTTTACTGAAACATGATGTGTTATTTAAAATTGCGTATATGATTGAAATTAAGTCTTTGGAAAATTGCATGCTCTTATTTTAATGTTAGCTTATGTCAAAACATGTTAGATACTTACGAATGTATGGTTGTATTTCATGTTATTTTCTGCTACTTTGTTTTACCATCAAATGGTGTGTAATATCAAGGAGATTTTATTGCTATAACTTGTATTGATCTTGTCACTTTGTCTGCATAATGGCATTTATTGATACAATTTTATGCAACATCAAAAAGTGAACTAAACGCCTAAAGGTAACTTTAATGAGATCCGTAGGGGTTAATACATGTTAAAGGGGCTAGGATCTTCATCAAATATATCTATAAACTTTTGATATGCAAGTCTGTTTCAGGGTTCCCATGATCATAGTAACCAGGAATGGTCAAGTAATTTAAGGATTATGATTTCGGTCAAGGATCTTTTAATGAGTAATTATAGCGTGCTCAGGTTTAAAATAATTCTGTCTTAAAATAATTTTGTCACTTATTTATAATAATCACGAAAGTCGAATATTACGAAGATTTACCATAGTAAATACATATTTAGGGTCAGACTAGTATGCTTTTTTTGGCCAAAACTATGGTTACGATTTTGAACGTTTTTCTCTATCAAGAACAATTTTAAACTACGTACTAGTTAATATTGTTAATTACGTTGGCTGGCCGTGTGTCAGGTGTACATTGTGACTAAGATGCTGACAGTGAACACGACGTGTTAATATTTTAGCACTGCCGGCTGTGTATCCACGCCCAAATCCTGTCCGTGTATTTCTCGGCCTCAGTTTAGCATCTTTTTATGCTGCTTTTTAATTGGAACACTCATGCAGGATTGAGTGGCAAGTTGACGCGACAACTGTGATAAGACAGAAACGCGAAGAGGCTAAACTTCTATTTTTGACAATGCGTTGAGAAAAAAAAGAAAATGAACAGTTTCTTCAATGGGCTGACGGTGACCATGATTTTAAATTAACAATTCGCCGGAACAACATCTGAAAAGTTGTAGTTAAAGATGCACCACGGAGGGTGTTTAACATTTCTCACTTTCAGCATTATTCTCGGTAAGTTCTTTATTTCCATATTTTTGGAATTTACTTTATTCTGTATTTTATTCAGTTTCACGTGCCATAACACATTTAACAACGTTTAAATATGAATTAGCTACAATGGCAATAAAGCTACTAGATAACTTCAGAACGTTTCAGGAAAGCCTTATGTATTATCAAAAAACAATCAGGAAGACAGTTAAACAGGAATAGAAAGTTTACTTTAGATTTTGAAGTTATGTTCTATTTTTAGCAGCATTTCTGCAACCCTCTACCTCAATATTTAGTGTGATCATGTACTTTTTCCATTTTAGCTGATAATTAAAACAAGCGTATTATCTGCAACAAGATGGCAGATACAATAAATATGTAAGGTTTTGCATTAATATGTATATATTTGTCCCTCAACATGTATATTTAACCGCACTATGGGCCAGCCCATATTTTACGCTTCTTAAATTGCACTTTACCTACCGGACAATGCATGTAGATATTGTACATTAAAATATGATTAACATTTACTTATCTAGGTAAATATTACATTATTTTTTAGCTCTGCAGTGTAGGTGGCCGTCTCATTTTCAGTGAATAACCTTACTAACTTCATGTTCTGTTGAATTAGACCTGTTGTGATCTTTGTGAAATCGCAAAGATTTAAGTACGTAAAGCTTTTATAAACTGGTGAACGAATGAAGGTAAAGTTAATCAAAATACCATACCTCTTTTTAAAGGACGCGAGTGCGCGCCGTTCTTCTGATGACTGTAGAAGTGTGTGCAGCTGTCAGAAGCGCACTTCGCTTAACTCCAGTTTAAAATTGATGAATTAGATCTGTAACTCTAAATCCGTCGCTCATAGTTTCTATGTTTTAATAGGTGCATAGTATTTATTTGAAGGTAAACGCAAAACATAAACACTAATGTCTTTCCCCCTCTTTCAAAGGGATAACAACTAGTGACTCAAGAAATCCCTCATTTCCCAAGACCATCAACAGACAGAACAAAATGAGCTCCAAGAGTGAAGAGGAATTTGAGAGGAACATACAAATTTTTGTAGATAGCATTAGATTCTTGTCAAAAGACGAAAAGGATCAAGACTTGGGTGAGGGATCAAGTCTTTATCCGAGCTTGAACCGAATGACAGGATCCCGTGAGAGAATTGCCCTTGACAGCTCTAACCTAGATATGTACTTAGCAATATTTAACAGCTTATACTCAATATACCAGCCAATGCTTGTTGACAGTTTCATTAAAACTCTCCCCCAGGCTTTAATTTGTGTTTTAGCGGACCGACAGCACTGTGGATGGCAAGCTGACTTAGTCAGTACTATTTCATCTGCATTGAATGGACAGATTCTTTCTCTGATCTCCTCTGTTAAAACTGAAGTCTGCACACCAACATTCAATCTGCGAATGGCAAACTACACAACAGCTCAGCTAAATTCTGTTCAGGAGATTCTGACAAAGGCGTTGTCCTCAGACCTTCTGCTTTATATACTATCAGATAACTTCATAGCCTTTTGGAAGAGTTTCATGAACATGGCGATTCCTCCTGTCATGTCACTCATGTCGGAAATCATGCTGAGTGTGCTTCAGACTCCAGTGGATTTTCTGCAACTCGGTTTGCAATTCGGCATTGACGTCCCTAACCTAAACACAAGTGAGAGTTGTCAACAAGGTGCGTATTTTATTTTTTTCTGATATTGAATGTTTATACATATGTTAGAAAATGTCTTTCTAAGCAGTGAAATAACCTGTCTCCATCTGTCTTTTGTTTACAGGAGACCTAAAACAGCTTATCATGTGGTAAGTATCAGAAGATTATTATATTATATTATAAAAAATAAAGGCTAATTTCTTAACATACTTTGTTTACATACATATGTTTTCTCTATTCAGGGGCATAAATCATAATGTGAGCTGGTCCTTTGGGCAATCAGTTCTGGATATTTTTTTGGGTCCTGAGTCTCTTCCCTGCAGTTACCCAGAATGCCAAACCTCAGGCGGTGTCCAGTTCAGTCGTACAGGCTCTGGTGTGGACATTTCCACATCTGGTCTTACGTGCGAACAACAATATTTGAATGAACTTAATCAAACCCTTTGTGCAGCAGTTTTAGCAACAAGGTCTCAGGAGTCTTATGTTCTTTATCAGATGTGTCAAGTTCTCAGCACACTCTCTCAATCTGAGGTGACACAGGTGTGGAAGAACACATGTCACATAACTCAGGACATCATTTTACCTCTCATGGAGCCCTGCAGTCAACCCGTCACCACAAAAACAAGTCAACGTATGGCTCAGTCCACCCTCAGCCTTAACAAACTTCTCTGCAACTACTACAACTGGACCACTCCTGGTGCTGTCGACCCGTCTCTGGTCACTCTGTGCAGTGAAAATGATAGTGAGGCATTCATCCTTGCTGTGTGTAACAATGCTAATGTTATACAGGTGCTGCTTAGCAATCCCAGTAATGCCTGGGTGTGGGGATACTGTGCAAACTCATCTGACACATACATCGTAAAGCTGTATTGCTCATATTACACGTGGACTGCTAAAACAGTTGATCCATCAATAGTGACATTCTGTTGGAATAAAGACATGGAGCAAATGGAGAGGTTATTGTGTGAAAATATTGACTTCTTTATGGTTGTGTACTCAAATGAAGAAAACAGCTGGATAAAGCCCAATTGCACTGAACCTCCACTACAACTTAACATAAACACCCTTGTAGCTGAGTCTTGCAAATATTCTCAATGGAGCAATGCACAAGCAGTCACCAGTGTTCAGCTCTCTCTGTGTATCCAAAATGATGAGATTCGATTTATTAATATGGTCTGCACAAACAGCACATTTGTAACCATGCTTGTGCTTTATAGTGCAAATGCTTGGGTAGACCAATATTGTACTTTCTCTCTCAGCAATCCACCTATGAGCCCACCAATACTAAACACTGAGACCTGGTGCGACTATAAAAAGTGGACTGAAATATCTGTGGATCCTTCTGTGGTCGTTCTGTGTTGGCAGTATGACCAGATAGGTTTCCGTCAGAATGTCTGCTGCAGCATTCTTTTGTATGACCAGTTGACTCCTGACAACAAATGGCTGATTACAGAGTGTGCTAATAATGACACTGTGAACATACTGGGACGGGTTTGCGTCTATTCAGATTGGAGCCAACCTACTATTGTAGACATGACTGACCTTGCTCTCTGTGCTGATCTTGACACTGCAAACTTCACCCAGAATGTGTGTGCCAATGTCACAATTCTGCAGAATTTGTTGGCCAATTTAGACAACACCTGGTTACTAGAGTACTGCTCAAACCTAACTGGTTCTAGGCCAGGTGGTGGGGCAGGGAATGGGAGTAACCTGATGGGTTTCCGACCAGCCGAGCAGTGTCAGTACTCCAGCTGGTTCTTGGTGCTTCCAGAAGCTTCACTCCTCGCTCTTTGCTGGGACTATGACCAGGCCAACTTTATCTCATCCATCTGTACTGACCCTTCAATTCTCACCCACATCACTCAAGAGGCATCCAGCCTCTGGGTTGGCACTCTTTGTGCCACTTACACCATTCCACATAACCCCAATGTCAATGAGAGCAACTCCACACAGTCCCAGCCGTGTCTAACTAAGGAGATAGTTAAGAGACTAAACTGGTCCTGCAGTGTAGACTTCAGCTCTGCCTGCCAACCAGGTGCAAGTCAGACTGAGGGCCTTCGGATACTGTTGCGCTGTGGGATAGAGATTCTACAACCCAGCTTGGAGAAGCTAATGACTACAAAGCTGGCATCAATGGTCAGGCAAGCCACAAGCTTATGGATTGTCATACTTTTGGCTCTAGAAAAAAGTCAGATGAGTACTCTGAGGGTAACAGAGAACATTCGGCTAAGTGTGCTGGAAACAATGGTTTTCTACATGGAGAATGAGACCAACTTCGACAACAAGCGTGTGCTTCTGCAGTGTTTTGGGGTTGGCATTAATATACTGTTAATTGATCTATGCAATTAATTAATATTAGAAACAGATCATGTAATTTCTTTTATTGACCCAATAATTCCCAATCCGTTACAGTAAACAAGCTGTTCTGCTTATTAATTAAGCACATCCCCTACCAGGCTCACCACAATTTTGTAACCAAACCATTATCTAGCATGATGTCATCAACATGAGGAATAGGGAGTTTAACTTGATGCTGGATAATCTAAATCTCTTCCTCAGCATGTAATATTAACTCCTAAGTCATTTGATTTGTCTTTACATTGTGTCACAAATATTTTTGTTTGCTGTTGTTTGCTGTTCAGATATCATTGTAGCTCTTGTTATTATTCATGATTATGATGCTATGTTTTTGGCTGTTACTGTGTGTGTATTGTAGAGAGTTCTGACCAGTCTGATGCTAACAGGAAGAGATGGATCCACTAGCTTTTTCCTTATCAAGGTTGGATGGGAAGGTTTTTGCATCTTTTTAAGCAGATAAAAATAATAGTTCAAAATGTTCTAAGCAAAAAAGTTGTTATGATTTGGCTTTTCCATTTAGAGACAATAACCCCAACCTTATTTTAATTGATGAATTTAATGTGAGAGTATCTGTTTTTGTATGGAAGCTATTGCATTACAGTTCTGATTATTGCAGGAATATTTCCGCATTCCTCTGTCCCATCTGAGGTCAGTGCTCAGTGCAGCAGATCTTATAGTCGTTAGGGAGATTCTGCAGTACTATAATAAGAACCATGCCACCTTACAGGTAAACCATCTAACAATAGCATATTTTTTGTAAATAAGAGTGTGAACTGCAAAAATTTGGCCTGTTGTCCTTGAACAACGTTGATGTAGCTTCTAAAATGTGTTTCCTTTAAAGTTAACAGATGAGTACCTGCACACCTTGGTATCAGTGCTCTTCCAAACCCACCTGCCCAAGGATAGCAGCCTGTTTCCTGACATGGGCCTTTTGTTGACTCTGGCTACACCGTCAGACATCATGTCAATGCCTCCACTGCAGGACAATTCCAACACGTACGTGACACGTTGAACACAAGTTGAACCTGTTTGAAGACTTTGAAAGGCAACATCTATTGATCACATCACTTACTGTTCAGTCATTACAGTCATTTAAGATTGTTTTATTGTTTTTTTTAATGAATAATTTGAAAATTAAAAAATAATGGAACGCACAAATGAGTTTAAAGACAAACAGTCTTATATTTTATTATTCCCTACCTGAACATCCTATGAAATTTTCTCGTGCATGTTGCTTTAAAAGTTGGCTTAGAAACAATATCTATTGTATATACATATGTACACTATATAAAAAATAACTTGACATTTGCATTTAGTCATTCAGAAAATTCTAGTCATTCAGAAGCATTTAGTCATTCAGAAAAAAACAAATGAGCATCACAAAAATCACACATTTTTAACTAATTTCAGTACAAGCACCACAATAATTAGGGTTTTACATGTAATTAATTAATGTTCTCATGTTTTTTTAAGGTTAAGCATCATTAACCTTAGCATCAAGAACCTTTCCCTGGAGCAGCAGCAAGCATTTGGTCGATGGTTCAGTCAGTCCAAGAGCTTGCCTAACATTTTAGCCACCAATTTATCCATCATCAAAGACATTGGTAATCTGATCGTGTATCTGCCCTTCCACAGCTTCCAGTACCTCTCACCTGCTCAGGTAACCACTCCAACACCTCCCAAAGATACCTGAGCTTGTTTGGCCTTGATTAACCTGTAGACAGCTGAAGTCAGGAAAATGCCAATTTTGTCTCTGGTTCTTTGTAACAGACATGCCCTTGTAGTGTGTATTCAATAAATAAACACAGAGACACATGAATTAGAAATAGCTGTGTAGTGGACCATGAATATGAGTGTGGGGATTAAAAAGTATTAGTGAGTCTTCACTGCTATACAAAGAAATTAAGGATATTTAAAATGTAAGAATATATAAAAATGTTCATCATTATGATCTAAAATCATTTAGCGAAAAGTTCACATTCTAAATTCATTGGATGCGCTTTATACAGTAGAAGTCTTAGTAAGATGTCAATAAACACCCAATTTTGACATTCTTTATTAATGCAGGAAGTTTCTACTTGTCTGGTAACCACAAACAGCCTACAGTTAGGATAATGAACTACATTAGTAAGAGGAGAAACTATTTAATTCTTCCATAACTTATTGCTTTATAAGAGCATATGGGCTTTGTTTAAAGTAAACATTTTGACCAAGGGGTCTAAAATGGCCATAATGTATCATAATATACTCATAATTCTTTTCTATTGTCTTGGTCATTTAGCTTCTGAAAGGTTTGGATGTCCTAATGAGTAACAGGTTGAGCCCCCTCAAGCAGCAGTTCATTGCTCAGAGTGTCATTGGTGAATTCAGGAATCTTACTGCAGACCAGTTCAGGAGGTTTGTTTATGCTAGCTAAATGTTATTTAAATATTTCTTATGAAAATGATAAGTCTTTTATTCTTTCAAATTATCCCAATGTAGGACAAACATTGGAGCACATTTCCAATAAAATGTGCATTAATACAACTAATGTTTACACCAGTTTAGGTAATCTGTCCTGTCTGGCTAACTACAACCAGTTGATTGCATATACAAGAACAGAGTTCCTCTCTGTGATCCAGGACAACATTAGGATGTGTGTCATCCAGGGAGTCAGCGTCCCTAGTAGTATGGTCAGTAACAATAGGTTCAGATCTCTAGTTTCAGTGCTACTATTTCAGATCAGTTGCCTAAACTAATAAATACTGATTCCACATAATTGATAATTGTCCTATATTGTCCACTAAACTAACCCCAGGTACAATGGTTTTAAGTTTTTTCTCTTCATGTCCAGATAACCAGCCTAGTCTTGAATGCATCTGAACTGCAGTCTCCCTCCAGCCTTACATCTCAGAGAGTCTCTCAGCTTGCCCCGTTCTTGCCTCTCTTGGGATCCAGCTTCTTGCAGCAGTTCACCTCAGCCCAGCTCATGCCTGCCCTCAGCAACCTCAGCTCTGTACCTTTCACCCCAACACAGGTACACACCACCTGAAACTGTAAAACACAACATGTTCTTTCTTACTAATTATGATGCTGACATTAAATTAAAAGGACATAGGCATTATTTATGGTGGACACTTTTTGCCAGGGCCAGTTTTCTCCCCACCACTTTGAAACAGCCCACAGCAATAGTGATACATTTTGCACAGATGACAGCCTAGTACATTGCAAAGTATCAGTTTTCATATTATCAGTGTGTGTTATATCGGCAATATCAGTGCTGGCATTTGTAGAAATATGCAGTTCCTTTTGCTGTCTGTTTTCCTAGATGTTCTTTCATGCACCTTGTGCTTTGAATGAGTTGTGTTTTGCTTCAGCAAAGTTTGAGTAACTGAAGGATAGTATAGGTATATTATACTCCAGTGAGTGCTGAAAATAGAGCAGAGGTCAGAGGTCACAAGCAGGCTGTGTGGGTTCAGTCTTTGCAACAGATGGTAGACTGGTGTCAGAGGATCCAGGGTATCTAATATAGGTAAAGGATTGTTTCCCTGTGCAACCCTTTTAATCATATCTGCATGAACAAACATGAATTCTGCATAGCTACCTCAACAAGCACCAGAAAACAAAAGGAATGCAGAGCATAAGAGTACAAAGAAATAATAGAGACTCACAGCTTCAAATGTCCCTAGAAAGAGTTAATTTATTTGAGGTTTCACTCAAGGAAGAGAATATTCCTGTAAAGTTCCAGAAAATTGTATAAATTACTGTACGTTAAGTGACTTCTTAACACTGTGATTTGCCATCATAGGGCTGATATGCTCTTTATTCTCTCTTCAATGTATATAGTATATATTTCCAATGTCTTGTTTGTTTACAAAGTGCCTTATTCCCCTAACTTCCTTGTTGAATATCGTTTTTCTATAAAGGCAGCTGTTATCATTGACAAGATCTCAGGCAATTTGAGTGTAAGTATGTTGTGTTGTAGAGAGGAGAACAAAGAGGGGGTTATTTGTGTGTGGGTGTGTGTGGTGGGGGGGTTGTTGAATATGTGGTTTATGAGTACACAAATGTGGATAATGATGTGTATAACAATCATTATCCAAAACAAATGGTTTATGGGCACACTTTCTATGCTTGGGTGTTTAATTAAACATGTTTTAATTAATGTTGAATTATGTTAAATTAAACACACTAAAACATACCAAGTTTTCTGTGAGGGTTAGGTAATAGTATTTATAACTAGCCGTTTAGTAATACAGTTTTCTAGCCAGCTTGCTTACAACCCAGTGTAAACAACTCAGGCGTGTTTCAAGGACAATTGCATTGCTCTACACGCAGACGCACATTTAATCACCATTCAATCACTCCTTATAATTTTTTTTGCCTATTTAAAGGTGCACATAACATTTACTCACATGACCCATGCGATTTGGCAGTTCATAGCAGTATAGGATTACATCAGGCACAAGGAAGCTATCAAGCTGCTCTTTGTGTTTCGTTTCTGTTGTTTAAAGAAACATTGTAATGTAGGTGAGATTAAATGATTACAGGTGGAGCCAAGAGACAGTGTGTCACAAGTGAGCTGGCAAGCACACTTCATACCACCTCTGCCAATCTGAACCAGTTTAGAAGTACACTGCTTATGGATTATTTTAAACTTAATACTAGTTACAATGATTATGTTAGACTCAATAAAAAATATAGTGTGTTATATAGATATGGATAACACTTTTAACCTCAAAGTTGTTTTTAGTTGGTTAATGTTGGTTTAGTTTATGAACTAGCACAAACTAATGATAAACAATAACATTATTAACAACCAAGATTAATAAATGTTGTAAAATGTATTGTTTATAGATACATACCGTAGTGCATTAAATATTGATAAAACCTTTTTGTAAATTGTGATTTATTTAGATATTATTTAGTGAAAACGTTCAAATATGATGTTTGTGCTTTTCAGCTGGCTCAGCCTGGCTCTGGGCATTTGTCTATGCTGGGATCTCTTGTGAATGGAGTGAAGGTGGAGACATTATTGAGTTTGCCATCTGATGTTTTGCTGGAAGCTTTACCCAGTATCAGTTCTCAGACTGGGCTTGCTCCTCCACAGAACACAGCAATCACCAGCAAACTCTGGGTGAGGATCTTATAGTTTTCATCTTTACTTGAGGCTCAGTTAAAACATGCTTATTTCCCTATTTGTGACTAATAATATATAATACTTATATATACAGATACAATATACTGTAGGTATAAAGCAACAACACACCTGTCTTTGTCTAATGTGACATCAACAGAAATTAGCTCAGTAATACAAACTTATATGAGCTTATGCTTGTCTTGTATATCACAATATCACATGGACAAAAGTGCTGTTATACTGAATATCGGCATATTCAGTTAAGACTGGCAACAGAAATGTCACTTACAGTAGAAGAGTTGCAAATTTCTTTGTTTCTATGTTTAGAGTTCCACTTCTGTCCACCTGTGGCTTGATAAAGTTGAACCCTTGCTCCCCAGCACTCCTCTCCTTAGCGTGATTTCCAGAGTATCTCTACTGCTGGTCAGTGACAAAGCTGTACATACTCGCCTCTGGAACACACAGCAGGTGTATACTTTATACTTCATACTACCTAGTCATACATTTCCATTTCAACATCTCATCTATACTTATATACTTATAACATTCAGTTGTTTAAGGACGAGATTTTTCACACAGCTGGTCTGACAAAAAAAGGTGTTTAAGCAAAAGTTTGTGTATTTTTCATAATAACACTCCCTGTTACCACGAAGATCAGTAGTGTCTAATTACGTGTTTAATTATTGATAATGGAGTGTAGACTTCCTTGTTTGTATAACCTCTGATTTAGCTTGCAAGACACTGTATCTTCTGTTGGCATGCCATGTTAACTAGCAGATAAAAAGATGGAAATCTTAGCGATTCTAATAGTTCCAGTCCATTTTTCCAAAACATTAAGCATGGAAGTGCTTTGTGATCCCCCTTCCCATTAAAGATAAACTTTCAGAACATAAAAAAATGATTTATGTACAGTATATACTGTATACAGTTAATACATAGGTTTGCATAGCACTTGCAGACTAGGCAAGATGTTTGTTTATAAAAATAAATTTAAGAAACTACAGATATTTAAAATAACAGATATTTACATAAATTCCAAAAGCCACATGATCCTGTTTAAAGGTTTCCATCCCCATGAGTCTTATCCATTTATATCTATATTTTTATCTACATCTATATCTGTCTATCTATGACTATCTATATATATGACAGAGAGAGAGAGAGAGAGAGAGAGAGAGAGAGAGAGAGATTAAAATGTATTATTTTCTCTTTTTATTTAATAGGCTCAAGTCCTTTTTAAAGAGGCTACAGACTCCAAGCCAAGTCTGTCAGAAAAAGAATTTATGTAAGTTTTACATTTTATGTATAAGTTGATTTTGTGGTTTGAAGTGTATGTAAATGAGTTTCTTTCTTTAAATATGTATGTGTTTCTTTTTTCTGACAATTCAGATCTCTGGGGACCATGGCTCCAGGAGTGAGTTGCAGAGTCCTTAAAAAAATATTCCAGAACCTGGCAGAGGCTCTATCACCTCTACGTGACATTCTCAAATTTCTGAGAGAGCAGCCTGTGCCACTCCATGCCTCACTGGTATGCTGGTTAAAACATGCATTGTTGCAAGGTCCAAAGTACTTGGGTCAATTTTGTCCATTGGTCTGTTAAATTATTAAACAGGTGTTTTGAATCTGGAGCGTTTATTGTAATACGGAAGCTGTGTGATTTGAGAAGTAAATTGTTACTTGTGTAGCTATCAGCTCCAGCTTTTGGTTGCATTTTACTTTTCTTCAAATTAAATCTGATAAAACCTGCAATTTTTATATGAATTACAGCTGAGTCATTATTTTCTTTTGTTTACTACAGACAAAGTGTATAATTGAGGGATTGTATAAGTTTGACTTTTCAGAACTGGTTGGAGATTTGGGTTCTCAGATTGCTCTGTCACTTCCGTGAGTCACCCTCTATGAAAATACCCCTATATGAAAATAGATTTAATTATGTGAATAATTATGCCTTTGTGTCTATGTTAACTGTATTCCTGTAATTATGATCCTAAGGCTGAGCATCATTAAGAACTTTTCTCCGGATAAGATGGATTCTCTGAGGAATATGATGCATACTGTGCAGGATTCACAGTACTTTCTGCTCCTTCCCAGCACCAAGCAAGCTGTCCTGGTGAACAAGATCGCTCAACAATTGGTAAATATCCTCATGCTACTATCCAGAAGAGATCCACTTGTTTTTGTTCTTTGGTCTTTCCAGGTAATGATCACAACAATGTCAACAACCATTGTGTCTTGATTTAAGCAATAGACTTGTTTAAAAAATTTACAACCCTCACTTTTATAAAGACAATTTATCGGTTTGTCCAGTTATACCACTGTTCCTTTGATTTTTCCATCAGGATATGTACACAGGCATGTACACTGAGGAGGAATTTCGTTCACTAGATGTCATGGCTACGTTTGTGGCGGATGAGATGTTTCTGAAATTGGATAGGCGCTTCTTTGTTGATAGTATAGAGTTTCTGCGAGGATTCTGCTACAGTGCTAATAAAACAGACCTGGTGGCAGACATGCTACAAGAACAAAGAACATTTGGGTACAGACAGTCATAACTGTCATTGTATTATTAGCATTTATTGTGAATGTATTTAAATTATTTTAGGTAACTAGAAAATATAGCCAACATGAAGCACGGAAATGTTACAGAATTACAGTTTATAGCTGTAACTGTTTTCTGTTAATAGCCCTGTACAAAACTGGACTTCAGACACATTGAACCAAGTGGACCGGTTCTTGTTCTTTCTTCCAAAGCAGACCATTCAGCTGATCCCTGCTGTATGTATACAGACATTTCTGCTCTCTATCATTAACTCCATAACCAAATCCAGTTTGTCTAATGTGATTATGTATTCAGGTGTCAAGAATATAGGACTCTCAGCTCTGATTAGCACATTTTACTTTGGTTTAATCCATTCAACAGAATTTGAAATATTTTCCATCAAAAGCTCTGCAGAAAATGTCATCAGATTTTAACTGGGCCTTCTCATGAATAATTGGCTGTTGGTCGGAATTCATTCAGTAATTTTCTTATTGATCATACAACAAAAAAGACATAAACATTCTGTCCTAATGATTATGTTTGTCTTCAGGGTTTGATGAGCTTAGAACGCATTGAGAGACTGTTCCTGAGTCAGCAGCACTGGGAAAGAGGAGAGCTTGGCTCTCTGTGTGAACAGAAACCTTCAGAATTGTTTGAAAAGAAGCAGTTTGTGCTTCAGTATTTTCTTGGCTTCCTCAGAGTGGGACGCGCCACTTGTAAGCAAGATTTTACCTTTGTACTCTTGTCTTTCCCTTAATAGAATGTCACAGAAAAATTATCTTAAATCATTTAGTCCTCTATAAACAGTCACAGCACATTTGACCCCTTTGAGTTATTTTACACATAAAGTTTGGTCTCTCTGTCCATCGCTGTCTTAGTTACTGGACTGATCCCCTCTTGTGAGAGCCTGCATATGACACAACCTGCTGCCTGGAGTATTGACAGCCTTAGAAACATGCCAGCAGCTGCTTTCAGGAGATGCCTGGAGCTCATTGGCCAGGATCCTCTTTTCAGTGCATTCCAGCTGTCAATGCTCCTTGTGAAGACCAAAGAGGTGCTTGGCTTTCTCCATCAGCTCATATGCTTCCAAATAATTTTGTTGAGAGAGATTTTGGTTCAAATTAGAATTAAAACTTCTAATTTCTCCTGGTGGTATCTAATTAATATTTGCATAGCTGCAGTAAAGTAATGGTTGTGTTTGTTGAGCAGGTGTATGGACCGGCTTCCTCTTTTAACACTTCTGTGATCTCTCAGTTGGGTCGCATTGCCACCCAGCTCTCAAGTGAAGAACTGGCCTCTCTTAAACTGTCTGAAATTCAGTCAATTTCAGCTATGGGAGCCATCAGCATATGGAGCAGCAGACAGGTGAAATGTTGCTGAACGTAAACGTAAAGGAAAACTATGATGGCTGGCAAACTGGCAGTGTGTAACTAGAACCTTTATATACAACATACTGCTAATTACAACCTGATAACTGGCTTTGAAAAGTGTGTTGTCATGCATTCTGTTGCTTATTATAATTACAATGGTCTCTGTTTGCAATTGCAGTTGAAGTTAATATTCTCCACGGTGTTGAGCTCAATTGGAAAGACTGTTACTCAGTTAGACTCCAGTACTTTTGTGGCTTTGGGACACATTGTGTGTGGGATTGAGGCACCAGTCATTCGCAACCTGAATGCAACAGAGTTTAGGTAAATTTTTCTAATCTTAAAAAATTACATTGGTGGTCGATAATAATAAATTGCTTGATATGTTTTGTTCTTGTGCTGAATGTGGAAAGTTTTTATTTTTTTCCAGCAAGGCAGTTTTGTGGCTTAGTCGCTTGCGTTTGTCTTGCTCTGAGGAGCAGCTGTTGGCAATGATAGGACTGCTCAGCCATAGCTCGGCATTTGGACCAGTCAGCTCCTGGGGATCAGATGTCTTCATTGAGATAGGAGCAATTGCAGGTATAGTGGGGCATACTGATGCAAGCTTGGGGTTTATAATCAGAAGGTTGCTTGTTCAAACCCGACTAATATCACCATTATACTGTTAAGCAAGGGTCTTATTTGGTTCTAGAAGGATTAACCCTTTAATGCACATTAAGTCACTTTGGAAAAAGCATTTGTAAATGTAAACTTACTTACAAATGTAAGCCCATAATGGCAACAATTTAACAGATGGTTAATCTTGTTTATGTTTTTTTGTATATTAGGCACCAAGAACATAGATTTTTCTCTTAATAGTCTTTTTATGTTTTAGTGTATTTGTATATTTTTGTGCACTTCTTTCTCCAGCGGGGCTGCCTGATATGTCTATGTCTGCTTTGGTTAGAGAACAAATTGAAGGCATCACTCCCCTTGCCATCTCTCTCATTCCAGCAAACAAATTTGCAGTTAGTAAACCTTTACTTTATCTTTTTACTACTTCATGTACAAGCATATCATGAACAAGTAATGCACTGCTTGTCAATGACTGACAAGTTGACAAGATTTTTGAAAAATACAAATAAAATTTACTGACCTTTAATTACATTTTAAAATGTGATTAATAGCACCCCTGAGAACTTAATATTCAGTTTTAAGAGAGCGTATTATAAAAATTCAGCATAATTTTAGTTTCTTTCTTGTCTGGTGTTTATACTTTATTTATTTTTAAATCTCAGGTAGTGTTTAACCAGGCACAGATTCAGATGTTCACCTATGAGCAGGCCATAGCTGTAACACAGACCCAGCGCTCTCTTCTATCTCCAGTGCAAGAGACGGCCCTGTCCATGGTACTTAACCCCTTGGAAGACAAACCTGTTCATTTTAAAGGTAATTTAATCCTGTTGTGAAGTAAATGCTCATATATTTTATATTCATCAAAAGAAATATATTGTAGTAAATATGTCTGAGCAATCTTTAAAATAGGGCAAGGGTTAAAGACAGGTAGGTGATTTTTTCCAGAAGCATATTTTGTTATGCAAGTTAAAAGTCATTTCAGATCCTGATATCAATTACTAAGTAAAGTGGTCTAAATAAATTTATATATAAATATATCTTCTGTGGAAGGTGCAGGAACATAAATGTTCATCTAATCATTGCATTTGGTTTAAATTTAATGATAGTATGTTCCACTTACCCATGTATGACAAACTATGTATTTGCATACCTTCACGCACTGTGTTCATGTGTAAGAATGCATGGTTTTGGAGAGGCTCTGAACAGAGGGTGGGATCTTATGCCTTTAAAGCTACATAGATATAGCATGCTTTTCTGAAATTGCTTACCCTACCTTTAATGGGGCAAACACAATTAAATGCGTTTCTGAGGTAAAACATTAGCTTTCTATAAATTATAATGAATTATATTTTTAATATTCTGTCTGACGGGGTTGTTAAATACTTTTAGATTTTTTTTTTTTAATTCTCACAGTTGTATTTGTGTGTGTTTTCAGGCAGGTCATTGGCAGTTGCAGTTCATCCCTGTCATTGTCTCTGTCTCACCACTGTCCTGATTCTGCTGCTGCTTTCTGTCACTGGGCCTCAGGCATGAGCTTCCGCTGCTATACTGTCACTGTACTGCTGTTAGCTCTCTTTTTAAATAAGGGCAATATGAAATAACTTTAAAGTATATGGGTTACACAAAATTGCATTGAATGCATGTAATAATTATGAGAACGTCATTCGTATTTGAGTCATGAAAGTATTTCTTTCAGCACTTTATAATTGTCAGTCATGATAATATGATTTTGTTTGGGTTTTTTGAATAATCACTTGCTTAAGGAGTAATTTATCATCCTAACTTTGTAATTAAAATAATTCATTGCCTTAGTTGATTTGCTTTCTATTTATCTAATAATGTTATTTATTTGTTTATTTAGCCTATTTACATTTTGTACCTGCTGGATGGGCCTTCATACATTAAAGTACTTTAAAAAAGGAAATTTATTAAGAATGAAAAATGATTGTTTCACTCATTTTGTGTATTTATTCTACTTACTTAATGTTTGTAAAATTATGTAATGTTACCTGGTATGAGTCTGTATTTCAATTTTGCATTGTTGTTCAAAAACCACTGCGTAAATCAGAAATAAAGTGTTGCTTTTTTGTGCTATATGAGAAAACGAAAACTATTTGACGTTTTATTGCCTGGTAATGGTTTGTCCCTATGTAAGCCACATGGGGGCGTTGTAGCGCAGCTGTGAGCAGTCCCATCGTGTGCCGTCATCATGAAGACAGAAGCCCACACATCAGAGCTCGGTGCAATGCACATGCTTTCCCTCGGCTACTACTTTAACTAACTAACGCACACTTAGCCAAGATGGCGGATTCCGATTCTTGGGGTAGGGATTACATCCATTTGTTGGATTGAGTGTAAAAGAAGGTGTCGGTCTCTGAATTTATGCTGTTAAATAACGATATTGTGTTGTTTTTCAAAGACGCTGACAACTTCGAGCCAAGTGAGCCGATCAGGAACGCCGCCGGGCGGCTGGATAGGTGGGAAGGCGAGGACGAAGAAGAAGACGTTAAGGTACTACCTATACATTTAAAACTTTATCCGTACAGTTTTCGTTTTTTCAATTTTTTCGTTGCCTTTGAGAAGTAACGTGGCTTAACGTAGCAGGCATCACAACACTACTGTGGGCGGTTATGTGATGACATTTTTAGCTGTTTAGCTTGTTAGGCCTGTTTTATTTAGAGATTCGCCCAGCTGTTTTTAGTTGCGCGTTTATTTCGTAGTACTACTGTTACAGACAGTGACAGCATCTGTGGCTATACGGCAGCAATTTCATCTTTTATCTTGACAAATGTGGAGCTTTACTTGAGGTTTTACAATAATAATAAGCTTTTTTAAATAAGTCTTTTAAAATTTACTTACATTAATAAAGTAGTTATTCAAGCACATCATGTCTCAAGCTCATAGTAATCGTTGCTTTTGTTGATTGACATGAATGCAGTTCTGGCAGCCAGCAAGTGACAGGCCATGTGCAGCACTCTATTAACAGCTATATATGCCGTTTTCCTGAATGACAGCTTTTATTGTAGTGGACATGATTTGTTTTAATATTATTCTGGCTTATGTTGCTTATTCATAACATTTTAATAACTGTTAGCTTTTTAAAATAGATCGCTAAATCTATAGATAACGTGGTAAGCCATACTCAAATGACAGTTGCTAACGTGGTCACATTACAAGCGTGTCACATTACAGTTTGTTTTGGTAGTCTCAAATTTTGCTTCATTGTGATTTTTAATTTAATTTCTCTACTGAAGCTGCACGTAGTTGTTTTAGTTTTCGCATTCTAGAAAAGTTGCGCGAGTAGCAGCAGCTGGTGGAGTTCCGCGATGACGTCATTCGGCGAACGAGTAACGTTGCGTCTCCTTTTGACTCGCAGATCTGGAATTCTCTTACAGGCACTAGTTTCTCGACCTGAATGTGTTATATTGTCGCATGTCGGCCGTTTAGTTTCGTTTCACGCTAGAAAGAACTCGCTTTTTACCTGTTGGCCGGTGTGATCATGAATGAACCCGGTATCTGGGGCCTTGAGAGTTCAGAAAGTCATACATTTATTGGTCAAGCAGTGTGGGCACCCTGTTTTTTCCAAAATACAGCATTTTTACATACAAAATACAGACACTATTTTTACTGATACAACTTTAACACTTATTTGGATAGTATATAACCATTGCTGCTGTTCATATAGTGACACAAATCAACATATTGTATTTAGAGGCTTAAATTATTTGTTAGCAATATGAGCAATATTTTGTAAGTGGCATTCAGTCACAGACACGTATGTTAAAAAGTTTGTTAAAAAGATGTAATTTTGGTAACATATGATGTTACAGCATCATGTTACAATAAAATTGTTTAGTGAATTAAATGTTCTATTTCTTATGGGTACCAAACCATTTCTTTCTGTTTGCAGGATAACTGGGACGATGAGGAGGAGGAAAAGGAGGAAGAGCAGAGGGTTGAGCAAAAAATAGCAGGTATTGATTTCTGTTGAACTGTTGTGGTCAGATTTACCAATATTTTACAGGTAGACGTTTTTAATCAGTAAGGGTTTTAAGAAGATATTTTTTGGTCTATTTTATGTTTTGTTATGTTATTGTTTTCTTATACCTAATTGAAATATACTTTTACTGTTCACTGGTGTTGAAGTCCTCCAATGATGTTCTTTTCTTTTTCATAGAGGTAAAACCTGAGAAGAAAAAAATAAGTACTAAAATAAAAGAGAAAGAGGTTATGCAAAAAAAAATGCAAGATGAAGTGAAAAATACGGTAGGAACAATATTATTTGCTGTCAGTAATTAATTTCTCCCTTGCGCCTTGTAATATTAATTTATTTTACATTTTCTAAACAAATTATATAACTTTTGTTTATAAAATTGTAAATAAAGGAAACAAAAAGAAGTGAGAACCAATCACCAGAGGAGCAGCATGCAGATAAGCTTCGACTGAAGAAGCTGCAGGAGGAAGCTGATATGGAATTGGCTCGTGAGGCTTTTGGTAAAAATCTGCTTCTGTTCACTCCTGTTTTTAAACCACTTCACTACGCAGACCTTAACACACAGATACGATTAGTGGCACTTTATGTCAAGCCTTGCAAATAAATATATATTTTTAAAATGCTGCAGTTAACACAAATTACTATTTAGGATTCAATTACACATGTTAAGCAGTGCCAGAACAAGCATAGACATTCAGAGTAATTATGCACCGCCCCAATATTCACACATACTCCTTATGAATATTAATTGTAGTGAATTGTATTAATTGCAGAGTGCTATGGTGGAGAATCAGCTCGTGAATATTTAGGAAACTTGAATTAATGCTTGTATAAGGTTGCCAAGCAACAGCTTTACGCAAGACATAATCTTAATTTTGCATCAGGCCCTACATATTGGACAGTTGCTATATGGAATTGATTGTGGAGTTAAACTAAAAGTTAAACTATTCTAAACTTGGCAAATAAAAGTGAAATGCTCACGCTGTAGATCCCTGTTATGTAAAACTACCGATGTCAGTATTTAAGTAAAGTGCCCTCTATAGGTTTTAGGACAGTAAAGGAAAAATTGCTGTGGAGTCAACAAATTTATTATTATTAAAAGATTAAACATCTTTTAATAATAACAAGTACAGAATGTCACATTTTGTTATTTGGCTGTTTCAACACAAATGTTTTACCAATAGAAGACCAGAAGTGTTTCATCCCTCTATCTAATGTGAGCCTAAGAATTGGAACAATTGGCTCACAATTGTGACAAAAGTTATTATTGTTGACATATTAAAAGCAGGGAATGTGTAGTATCAATTCTGTTCATTGCCTCTGCAGTCTGAGTCTTGCATTTAACAAGAATACACATAAGACAAGTTGGTGACGGAGCTACCTCTGACAGAAGAATGTACAGAGTAACAGAGCAATTTTTCCTTTACTGTCCCAGTAATACACCTGTCTGTGTATTGTATTGTATTGTTGTGTACTTATTAATGTCAAATTTGAGTATGGAGTAATCTGTAAACAAACATTCTTATTTTAGGTGTTGATCCTGCTGCTGCAAATGCTTCAACTACTGTGAACAATGTTTCTGGAATTGAAGCCATGAGCCCCTCATCCAAAGAAGATTTTGTTGCATTTGAAAAAGTACTGAAAGATAAGATTACACAGTTTGAAAAATCAGTGCATTATTCCAGCTTTTTGGAGTCCCTGTTTAGAGAGCTTTGCATTTCGTGTAAGTGCAGAAATATATTTTTGCCAAACCTTTTCCTTAATATAGTGCTTGTAATAAGGAATACTGGTATTTCCCTAGGTATTTAGATCTGTTCTGAAGACCAGTGAACATATTCTGTTGTTTTTGTTCTCTGTGCAGTAGAAGTAGATGACCTGAAGAAAATAAGCAATTCTTTATCTGTTCTGCTTAGTGAAAAACAAAGACAAGAAAAGGTGAGTTGAGTAAGGAGGAAAATTAGGATTAGGAGGACGTTTTTACATTTCTTAGAATCAAAAGCTCTTTTTTTCAGTTGTGCTACAAGAGCCCCTAGCTGCCCATCAAAGATGATATATTTAAAACCAAACATGTTGTTTTTATAATGCTGTATTGTTGATGATCAGAAGATCTCAATTTGCTGTTTTTACATTATCCACAGGAGAAGAAGGCAAATAAGAGAAAGAAGAAAGGTGTAATCCCTGGTGGTGGTTTGAAAGCAAACATAAAAGATGACTTTGATGATTACAGTGCCTTTGATGGTGGCTGCGGCAATGACTATGATGACTTCATGTGACAAAGGTTCATTGTCCCCTTCCCATTCCCAGTTTCCAGACACCCCTGCAGACATGCAGCAGCATCCTTTTATGCTACTCAGTGCCATCTTGGGGTAAAATAGACGATGTGTCAACCCTTGGTTTCAGTGGTGACAGACTCATAAAGCTGCTATTACCCTAATGCCCACGGGCGACAAATGGACAAAGCAAATTTATTTACATGGCCTTGAAATGTTATTTTTTTCTCTAAAATAGAGACCTTATGATGTGGGACATCTTTGGTTGAAGTGTCTCCTCTGAATGGCCTAAACATGAATTTCAATGCCTTATAGAGAACTTTGTAGAAAATCTTTCTTGTTTTGAGTTTTTAAAGCTGTGCAATTTCAGTTACACAGAAGTAAATGTTGTGGTGTGATGCTCTATGCAAATTCATTTATTTCGAGAATTTTAGCCAGACTACCGTAAATTAACATTTACAATTAGAAGCTGAGAGTTAAACAGTTTTTAAAGTCGATACATCATAATGAATAGAGGTAGCCCTGAATAAATATGATTAAAAACTTGGAAACTACAAGTAAAACTGAAACCAAGCATCTTGAATCTGTTGAACCCTGGCCCTACAATCATAAAAGCAAAAACTGATCTCCAAAGTATTTTAATGAACTCAGTATTGCTGCACATAACTGAATAATGATACTCAATGTTGCGGGTCATTTGAAAGTTTGCTCTCTGTGGTGAATTTTAATCAATACTGTCTAAAGCTACAGGTATATGGGGTTAATGTTTCTTTTTGACCCTTTGACACAACAATGGTTTCTACAAGCGTGAATGAAAAATTGTAGCTTTCGTTTGCTATGCAACAAACCTTTATAGGTGATTTTGCTCCAAAATGTTTAAAATTGGCCAGTGATAATACAAAGACTCAAAGGCAGTGTTTTTTATTAAAGAATCTAATTTAATAAAATAATTGGTCTAAATGAATCGGTTAGTATTTTTGTAAAACATTTGTAAAGTGTAAAATTGTTTCAGATTAGTAAATGATAAATGACATGTTTGGTTGAGTGAAAGTGGGATGTTAACTGCTTTGTCTTTGAATCTCTGATATATGCAATAAATATTATTTACAATTTCAAGTAGTAAAATATTTTGCACAGTACAGGTGAGTAGAAAATACCAATGGAAAAATTATGTTCCTCTGGAGATTTATAAAAGAAATGCATTATAGTAAGGATTTGTTAAGCATTTAATGGGGTAATAATTTCTTTTAATGTGTTGTTGAATGTTGTTAATGTAGTTTTAGTAATTATTCTCCTTCCCTCTATGTAATTTGCTTTGTAATATATTTTGCTAATTTACCTGTAATCATCTTAAATGACTGTGAGTTACAGGACTTTGCCAGTCATTTTTAAGTAAATATGTACTTTTTACTGCTGAGTTACTGAGTTGAACTTGACAAAACTCACTTAAGATCAGCCCCAATAAGGAATTGAGGGAGTCTTACGTTGAGTTCTGGTAATATCAACCAGCAGTTTGAGGGCGTGTGTATGGATTACGAGTACTCCTCCTACTGTTGCGAGGTATTGTTGAGCTGCCTCTCTGTCTCCTGTTTCCCCGATCTGGACGTGCACTTCCAGCTGTGGCCTGACCCAGTGAGTTCTGCATTTGC
Source organism: Botia almorhae (assembly GCA_036877575.1). Lineage (NCBI taxonomy): Eukaryota > Metazoa > Chordata > Actinopteri > Cypriniformes > Botiidae > Botia > Botia almorhae. Next base: position 68,287 of record JAZGTJ010000603.1, on the reverse strand, counting down.
TGAAACACACTCTGCCTAGTGACCTCCTTATCACCACAGGTGAATGTTAATGCCACACCCTCATTGCTCTTCATGACTCTGGAGGTACCATCTGATGTACCATCAAAACAACGGCCAAGAGCAATTTCTTTCGCTGTTCGGGGGTCTTGGTCAGTCACTGTATAGATACCATAGTTGTGTCCCAGTGGATCCAGAGGTGCAAGCATGGTGAACTCATTTGTGTCATTGTTGACAGCCAGTGGGAGGTGGTTTACCAAATATTCTTGTAGCATGCTGTTTACGCTGTCTCTTTTGCAGCTGCCTTGAGGAATTACTTTAACAAGGGTACGATCCACTCTGTCCTGGTCGTAGAGCATCCCACTGCACTTAAACTCCACACAAACAGCAGAAACGCTTGATTGGTCCATGTCTCGAATGCTTCGGGTGTCACGGATACCATACAGTTGGCCAACAGTTTTTGGATGTGTACCCCCCATATTGCGAGAACGAACATTTAGCTCATGGGCGCTGTTGAGTTTGACTTTAATATAGCAGGCCCTGTATTCCATGGGCTTTGGCCACCAGCTCAAGTAGTCCTCTGTCCAGCTCATGGGATCATCCTCATTGAAATGTACTGTGTTGTAATCATAGCGATCTCCCTCAACTCTTGAGAAACGGAAGTGAGCTGCACTAAATGGAGCTTCCTCACACTCTTTAAGTTTGTCAAATGGGTAAATTGGACCATTGGCTTCCTCAGCTGTGTTTGCTCTTGGCTTGGCCACATTGATACTGAATGCCGTTTTTTTTAATCTGGAATCATCGTGGTCTGTACGTCTGTAGTTAAGTTTGTTCAAGTAAGGCTGAGGGACACCAATGCTGCTAGGATTTAACTTTGGAGATGATGCTACCGCTTCTAGCTCTTCTCCCACAAGGTTGGCCATGATGTAGGCTGAATATGCATCTGTTTTTTGTTCATCACAGAAGGCTGGAAGGCATGCACCATTTGGGCCAGTAATAACGCTGTCAAATCTACCCCAAGCCCGAGGGTTGGTTGAAAACCCTGGTGTGGGTTCCATATTTATTAAAGTCATCACAACTCCTTCAGTTTGCTCACTTGGCATAAATCGTTCACTACGGAATGCCCGCAATTTGACATAACATCTTCTGTTCTCAGGTACATCCAAGTTAAACAGGCGTCTTTCTCGGATTTCCATGTTACCTATGAGGAAGGTCCTCTCTTCTCTTTTCCCTCTTTTCTTTTTCTCAGTATGGAACTGACCCTCCTCTTCCCACAAACCAGTATCAGGATTAAGGGACCACAGCATCATGGTTTTCAAGTGTTCAGGTATCTTTACTTGTGCTGCATCCAGGTGCACTTTCACCTCTCCAGCATTGAGTGACTCACCACCTTCTTCGTCCCTGAAGTCTACAGAGAACATTCCATAAGTCCTCAACGGCAGAGTATCGCCTTCAATACCAATGAAGTTGAGATCACTCTGAGCAGCTGCTGCTGTTGACATATCCCTGGGGTCAAGAAAGGTGACGCTGGCCTTGACATTTCCCATAAAGACCTCTCCATTTTCTTTATAGAATGTGTTAGGTGGGATCTCGATCTCAGCAATGGGGTCCTGACCCTCTACCTCACCAAGCTCTAACTTATTAGTTTCTCTTGAGCTAATGGTCACTGCTGGCTTTTTTCTCAATAGCTTGATCTCATGGAACACAGTTCCACCTTTAGCATTGAATGGTAGGACTTTTGTGGTGTTCACAAACTTCTGCAAGTTGTCCACAAATGTCAGGACTAGACGTTCAGTGTCTTTCGGAACCTGAATTGAAAATGTGCCTTTGTATCCTGTTCGACTTACTCTTATGCCATCCATGTAGATGTGTCCAAACCTCACGGGCTCACCAGTGTCTGCTGCAAGAGCATGTCCACGAACAATAGATTTTGTGTCCACGCATGTTTTGCAGCCACACTGAGTCACTACCATGATGGGTAATTGATATCCCTGACATTTAATCTCCTTTTCCTCCATGTTTGAAATTCCACAGCAGTAGGAAACAGAGTCTTTGCATCTGATGCCATTATCTAGTTTCTCAGTACACATGGATGTGGGGCATTTGCCCACATCATAGTAGAAAGAGTTAGTCTCATTTTGAAAACAGTCATGTGGTAGGCGGATCAGGTGTGAATCAGGCTTAGAGTTGCATGATGGCTCATTTTGACCTTAACACAAAAATAGATAATGGAAAAACAAATGAAACCCAAACTGAGATCACACTATTTGTAATGAGTAATTAGTGAGGTAAAACGTTGGTGTTAATACAAAATGTGTGTTGCTACAGACAGACAAAAGGACACACCAATAACTGTGAGAGTTGCTGGTTTGGATTTGATGGCTCCATTCTCATTACTGGCTCTGCAATAGTATTCTCCCATCTGGTCCAAGCTAAGATTCCTCAAAATCAATGTCTCATCATACTGATATTGACTCCTGTCCAGCAGAGTATCATTGTGGAACCTGTAGATGGACACCATTGATTACCAATGTATTGTCACATTAGTTTATCGTCACATGATTTGTTGTTGCTATGTTGTGGGGATTTTTTTTTCACAGATTGTTTTAAGATTCTTTGTTTAGGGATTGTTTAAATTTACACTAGTTTGTTTAAACTGCCCTCATATACATAGGTTGTCATATTATCTATCAGGAATACAACAGATCAGGGCTTTGATCAAAGTGGCTCTGTGTCATTTCCTGCTCATTTTGTCATTAAATATCATACACATTTTATTCTGTTAAAACAGCGCAATGAACATCTATTCCTTACATCTTGAAAGCTAAAGCTTACCATTCATACTTATCTGGTTCAGGTGAGCCATCAACCTTGCAACAGAAAGCTGCTGTTTGACCTTCCTTTCTGGCCTTGTTCTCAGGATTTTTCAGCACATACAGTTTTTCTGAGGAACACAGGCAGTAATTATGCATTTGCTTTCCTTTTCTATGTTACATTGAAATTTTAGTTTGCCACTGATTGAGACATTTAAACAACAGTTGTTTAAAACAGATGGATTTGGTGGCTGAGCAGTTGTATACAAATACTAACAAAAACGCTAATACAGACATAGCGAAATTGACTGAGGTTATTGAAAGGATCATTACTTGCTCTCTCCAGCTTCAAATGGAGGACAGATGTACGTTCTGCACTTTGGGGCACAATGAATTTTTGTGGAGTGTGATTATGCAGTTTGATCATCAAGGTGGTGTTGCCATCAGGGCAGATTTCAGGAATGTGAAAATGCCCATTGTGATCAGTAATGGTGAGAAGTCTTGGACTGGGATCAGTATGGAGGATAGCAGCTCTGGGTGCAGGGAGGCCCCCGGCACTTCGAACTGATCCCAGAACTGTGTGATCCTTACACGTACAGCCATCACATTCAGCATTTACCATGCCCATCATACATTGCAGATTACAGCCTAAGAAGCAATGGGGAAAGAGTATTTTTGGTCATTTCAAAAGGAATAACATATCAGATTTACTGAAACTGTACTTTTAGAAACAATGTATTATTTTTCTTTATGAAACTGAGAAGATGTGTTACGTGGGCAGGGTGGCCCTTCGCATGCCCTGCCCTCAACAGTTGAGCCACTGCATTGCTTTGAATTGGATTTGCAGGTTCTAGAGCGATGCTGTGTTGCCACTTGATCACAATTAGCTGGGCATGGACTCCAATCTGACCACAGACCCCACATCACTTCAGTATCTGGCAAGTTGTCTAAATGGAGAGAGGGATTGGCTAAAATAAGTGAAAAACTCAGAGTTTTGAACATTGAGATATTATGTATTATTGGAGAAAACTAATTATAGGAAAGGTCTTTCCCTTGAAGTATCACACACGGGTTTCATAGACACAGTTTCAATCTGCTGAAATATTATTTAGCTTTATGTTTCATTTGCTTACCCTTCGGACACAGGAAACGTACAGCATAATTTGAGCAGTTTCTTCCAGCAGGCTGTTCAGCATTGATACACCAGAAACCCACAGCTGGGTCAGCATGTACTCTTTCCCCAGTGCTGCGTGCTGGGATCCATTCTGTGGTGCGTGCTTCTAGAGCTTGAGGAACCTCACACACACGGCCTCTATAATAGAATGCAATGACATTCAGCTTCTCATAGTCTCCTTTTCCTCCAGGATGATCAACGTTAAACCATGTGGTCCAGTCATAGTCATCTGGCAACAGGGAAAGTTTTTGATTATCTTAAATACCAAGTTATGTAAAAAAATTGATTTACAGTAGAATTTGGAACAGCTTTTGAAATATTTTATCAGCTGTTTGTTGTCACACAAGCATACAAACCTTCATTATGGTACACAGCTGGGATTGGTCTCTCTGATCTTTTACTGATGCTTTTCTTTGTCTCTAAGGAAGAAACAAATGTTCTTAATCTTCTTTTCCCTTGAAAGCCAAACACAGTTTCTCAGTTTTTCTTGCCAATGTGCCTGTTACAGTCCTTAGAAAACTGACAATGATGTAACCCCCTATTGCAGTTTTTTAAATGGGTTTGTAGGTTAATCAAAGCTTATTGTCTGACAGTATGCATGCCCCTCTATCCATAAAATATTACTCTCAGTATTCCTGTCACATACGCCCCTGCCACCAAAAAGAAATATGGTATGGAATATGGAATGGTAATTAATTGTATTCATGCAGACAAGAAAATGACTGACAGAAAGAAAATTTCTCTCAGAAAGTAAGTGACTGTTAGCCTCAACCTTTATTCACTTCAGTACGTGGGAAAAGGTCGGCGTCAACATTCTTCAAAATTTTACCTGGTACATGAGAGTGATAAAAGAATTTTCATTTTTGGGTAAACAAAGCCTTTTAGTACCCTTTGCTTTAGAGATAAACAGTGATTTACGCTAGTGGTTTGATAACACTCTTGACCAATTGTTGACAGGTGGCCTGCTTGCAAAACACCCCAGCTTGGATATATTGGGGACACTAGACCAATGTTGCCTTCAGTAATGGATTTGCTCTTGGGGGGCATGGGGGTAGGTTCTTAGTTTCAAGTTTCTTAGAGCCAGCTGTCAATAACTTCAATTTCAGTCCCTGCCAGAAAACTGTAATTGACAATATAGTGTGAAATATGCTAATAAAATGTCATTTTTATGTTTAGTCAGAGTTTAAAGGGATTGTAGCCAAACAAACCTTGAGTAAAGGTGCATGTAATTCCCAGAAGAAATAGAAGAAATGTCCACATTGAGAGGGAGCCCATCTTGGCTCTGTGTTACAGACCTCCAACCTTCTGGTAATGACGCTGTCACACAGAGCTCCACACCAAGAATAGTCCAGCCACAGATTCTGTGCCAATCAGAGAAATAAACTAATCATAAACTATAATTTGTATGAAATTAGCCACAATGTTTTCATTTCAGTAAATCATACAGGAAACCCCAAAAGCGCTTTCCTTTGTTCAACTGGCTGTGACCTCTGTGATCTTTCAAGATTCAAATTTACCAGGAATACTTTTTTTAAATGAGTGTACTTTACCAACAATATTATACCTCAATATTTACCTCTTAAAAACACTTACTGAAATAATATTAAGGTGTACTTTTTAAGGTGCATACAAACTAACTTTAGAGAACGTGTAAGCGCTTAGGTTTTTTTAACTCTCAAATATCCCATCTCTCACATATCCCATCTGTGAGAGCCATCACTTTGTGTCAGGGGAATGCACAACTGTTTCTACATCCTGCCAGAAAGCTCAGACCTAACCACACAAATTCCATTCATAAAAAAATACATATATATATAGTTATTCTTCACTGTGCCATAGCTGATAGCATAATATAAAATATTTTATTTATTTATTATAGAAGTAATATTTATAGATATTTAGATAGATATTTATTATGGAAATTTATTTTAATACAAACAACACATTTAGCTATAAAGTTTAAATGTTAAAATATAAATTTTTCAAATGGTGAATTAAAAATGACAACAGTGACAGAATGATAAGGTATAAACATTTGGTATAAGCATCTGAATCCAAATCTCTAAAATTTATAACAATGAAAAAAAATAAGATGAAAATATTTCAGAATTCTATATCTTACCAAAGCAACTGTTTCTTTGTGAAAGGGGCAGATCCTTTATTCCTTGTTTCTGTGATTTAACCAGCAGTAGCTGAATAGCTGAAGTGAGAAAGAGTGAATGTGCAGTCCAAGTCTTTGTCTGTACTTATATAGCTCAGCCCTGAGCCACAGGGTCGGCTCTCTGCCATTCTCAAGAAGCAACAAAACCAGTTCAGCATTGTGTACTGCTCCTGTACAGTTGTACAGGGCACTAAAAACTCAGTGTTGGGTGTCCTGAAGCAACATTCTCAGAGCAAATAGAAATAATCATTGGCAGGCGCCAATTTCTAGAGTCCTTGAAGACAATTATAAAAGAAACAAATCCCTTGACTGAAAACATTCAAATGTCAATATATAAAAATATACATAAACACACACAGATTTTTACATAATGATTTACAGTGGTTTCAGCAGTGTGGTCATTGCCAGGTGTTTCGTGTTTCCCATTAGTTTCGCAAAATCCACAGACAAAGCTATTTTTCTAAGCCTGCTTTCATTAACAGTTTAGATTACTGATCCTAAAGACATCCATGTATTTAAAACACATGAGACAAATTACTTCTGTGACTCAGTCTCAAACCGTTTAGTGTGTTCTCTCCCATGTCTCTCTGAATGTGTTTCGCAACATCCACAGACATATTGCTGATAAACAATATGAAAGATGTGTTAACACAATGAGCCAACAACAATACACTGTGCCTTTTAGTCATAATGTCAGCACAACACACCCATTCAGCAGAACATAAGAACTATGGTTAACATGTATATTGTAAAAATAACACACTAAATCTGTCTGTCTTTCATTCCCCAAGGTCCTGTAGTCAGCTGGATCCAAACTCTGAGACCAGATGGTAGGGGACTGGATGAAATGACCCTGAGACAGATCATCAGGATTTGATAGACTTTAGTAAACCTACCGTTATTTACATGACAACTTTTAGCTTTATTTTGTTCCCTGCTTAGACACAGCAGTGTGATGCTATGGCTGCAATTAGTAACATTACACCTCACCGCTTTTTGTTGGCATGATTTATCAGTGCCCGACATATTATCAAATATAATTAGAACCATCAGTTTTCCATCAATAATTATCTATAAATCATCAAAATCAACTTGCAAATTGCAGCGTTAACGTGCCAGAGGAGAACTGGCCCTCCTGGTCAAGCCTGGCTTCTCCCAAGGTTTATTTCCCCATCTATACATCATTGGAGTTTTGGTTCCTTGCCACTGTCGCCCTGTTGGCTTGCTTGCTGGGAGACTGCTGACGTCTAACTTAGCCTAGGGCTTTGTAAATTGTAAACGTCTAATATTTTATTGTATATATTTTATGTATGTATGTATGCTACTTTTGCTTGTTGTGTAGTTCATGGTACTATTGCAAATCCCTTATTCCCCTGTCCCATAAGATGTTGTCTATTATATGCCATCCCTATGTAAGCTGGAACGCATATCTTGCTCAACAATTTTGTGGTTTTATCGGTTCAGTCAATCCTTTTGTTCGTAAACATACATGTGATTGGTTTCAGTTCAGTGGCCCTGTTAAAATTCAGTACTGAGTAACATTGTTTCTCAATGTTTTTGGCCAAATTACCACAAAAGGAGTCCTAAAAGCCTCATTTACTCCCTAGCTGTTTGGGGGCTGAGTATGTATGTTAAAACACTGTGTGCTCATCACTCTCACAAAGAATCTGTATTTCTGTTTTTTTTCTGGAATTAAAATGACCCTCATTAACTTGCCTCATAACATAAATAGGAAAGAACATAGTGCATGAAGGACAGTGGAAACACTCAGACCAGTCTACACACAGAAATGACCTCACTGGTGTTTTTACACTGCCAACTTTCAGATTGGAGTCAATGATAGTAACAACAGCTATGAGGTTAGTGGTTGTATCTTCCTTGCATTATGCCATTATAAGCATTTACTGATATATAACTATTAATTGGCATCAAAAACTGGCAAGCTCAGAATGTGTGAATGGAAAATCACACAGAACTAATAAAACCTTACCTCGTGTTTACTGGACACCGAACATCGCATTTCCTGTGTTAAGGCAATTTGAAAGAGAGTGAGGTCATTAGAACAGTATAAAATGTAGTTAGTGGTTATTTCAGTAAATAGTAGTAAGTAGTTACTTCAGCAGGACTTGAAGAATGACATCACATGTTTTACAAAGCACAGGTTCTTAGGGTTTATGGTGCTTCAAGGTACTTAAAAATACCATGGTACTACCATGTAAATATGAAAAAAATGATTGTCATTATATTATTTTTAATAAAACCATGGTAGTACCATGATAATTTCTAGTAGTTTTTGCTAATGATAAAATCGAAAAATTTCAATTCCACATCAGCAGCAGCTTAATAACTGTGCTGCACTGTAATCTTCTTTATGAGAAGGGCATTTTAAGGTGGACTGCTGTTCTTCAAAGGACTCTATTTTTCTAATAATTGAGCAAGACAGGACCTGTAGGTTGGCACACAGAAAGGAAGTGGAAAGATAAACAAATACAAGCAAACACACCAGGTTTGTCCGTTGCATGGCAACAGACATGGATTCAGGGCAAGTATTGGCACATGTCAGGACCTCGATAAAGTACACATGGGCTGCAGTTGTCTTGTAATGAGGAAGGAAACAAGAACATCGCATCAATTCAAACCAAGTTCCTTCAAATTAACTAATGTTTGCTTTATGATTTTAGTAATGATGCCTTGTAAAGTTGAATATTTAACGGTCTTATGGCCATTAAGGTAAAACTAATCTACTAAACCAGCAGTACAGTTAGTCCAAACTAAGAATCTGGATCCGACAAGAACACAGGATAATGTTGTGGTTTGGGAGTGTGCTGGGGGTTCTTGACTTAATGACTACACCAGTGAAAGTATTCTGGGCAGCTTCTGGTAGGGTCATTAAGGGACCCAGACCTCAGGAAAAGAACATTAACCCTTTTCCTCTTGTCATTCAGAATGATAAAGCACTCCATGAAATGGGTAAATACATTATTTATGATTCACTCTTAGAGGTAAATCAGAATTTGCTGAGCTGGATCAAGAAAATATGAAACAGATTTTTTGAAATTCTCTTAAGGGGTTTTTGACTTCCAAAGAAGAGGGGCTGATATTCAAATCAGAGTTTTGTAGTTTTTATTGCTGTTAGCACTGATTGTTGTTTTAATTGACGTCTTATTCTTTATTATCAATTACAGGCATAAAAATAGGATTGCATTCACCTAACACTCACTGACTGACTCCACTGAAGTAAGATTTGCATTCTGGACTGTATGTAATTCTTGAAAAAGTTAAATGTATTCTCCCTATTTATTATTTTTAATTTTGAAAACAGACACGTCTGACATGCGATTGAAAAATTAAAGGCCATTATTAAAATTAACTACCTAAATTGTATACATGCAAAACATTATTATTGTTGTCTAGTTTTGTCTTTTTGTCCAAAAGTATGTCGTAATGGACATTCCATTGCATTTCCATTCTATAGATTTAAAGACATTGACATGAAGTATTGCTATTCACTGGTGCAAAGCTTGCATAATGGTAAAACAAGGAAAGGAAGTCTAAAAGTAGATTAATTCACCCACTCAGAGCAGACCTGTGTGTTCTTTGTCATGGTTCCCATGGATGATTCAAGATTTCTTTAACATCAAAACAGTCCTAAACTAAACACATTTATTCTGGCTGTTTGTACATGGTTTTGTGTGAATGACAGCATTTTTTTTCAAAGCTTTGTGGAATTAAAATTTGAAAAGGTATAAAGATTTAATTTATAGATGTGACACTGTATAAACAAACAAACACTAGTGAAGATGTTGCCAAAGCAACATGTGGGTTTTTAACCATCCAGACAAATGGAAGTCATGTCACGGAAAACAGACACTGTCCAGGGATCAAACTAGGGCAAACATACATTATATACACATCCATATAAACCTGCTTTAAAGTCTATGTTTAACATTTACACACATATATATTACCTGAAGCACAGCATTGAGTGCTTTCAGCATATAGTTGACTGAAGCTGCCCTCCAGCTATTAAACACAAAGACATGCAGAACGGTCGATTAGATTGAAAACATATGGCAGACCTGCAAGATGGATGAGATGTGTTCACACCATACTGGAAAGCTAAAGTCTTCCATCTTTTTCTAACATTCATTTGTACCTTCTGTCTTAGCCTTTTTCTTCCTCAAAGGTCAAAAAAGGGTAAGCAAGGAAAATGTTCTTCAGATCTTCCTGTATTTACATGAGGGAATAAAATTATGCAACAAAAAATTGCTGTGGAGAGTCAAAGAGTGCATTTAAAACCAATGAACTACCTATTTATTTGTGTTCCAAGAATTTGTCATCTCCATCTTCTAGTGCGCAGTGCAGATATTACAATATGGTCATATTTGATCATAGCAACAGCTGTAAATCTGACTTTAATTTTCTGGGGAGGAATTTATTAAAATGTTTGTACAGATATTTTCTTTCTAATTTCCACACAGCAATTTTTAATACAGCCCAGTGTTTATAAAACTGTTCTCTCTTACACAAGACCACTCGGTCTTCAGGTTCCTAGTTTGTCTCCCCTAAAATATTTAGTTATGTTTGATTCTGAAAGAATGGAGGCAGTGTTTAGGAGACCACATACAAAAACATGTGCCATTACTCTACTGTTCTCTAATGTACCGTTTTCATAACACATCATTAACCTAAATGAAAATGTTCTCTACAGTTAGAGACCATTAAAATGTTCCAAAGGAAAACATGAATAGGAGGTTTAAAAAGTACATACCAGATAAATACATCAATCAAATGCAGATTGCCTTACACTTTTTGGCTTGATTCATTAACTCGTTCAAGAAAGGTAGCTTTAGATGTTTGGTGTTGCAGGTCTGTGTAGTCAGAGCACTATCACATAAATCTGCTCACCTGTGCATAACGCTTAATCTGCACCAGCAAATCTTTCTTGAGAAACAACAGCAAGATTTTCCAGACCCTGTGGAATCTTGTGTTAATAAAGCTGTGTGTGTAACAGAAAGTGAGAGAGATATCAGGGAAGACAGAGATATAGAAAAAGGGGTGGCAGGAATGCCGCCTAATAAACCACTCAAGATGTGGTTGTTACAATATCTTTTTGAGAGCTTTCACAAACAGATTACATCAGTGTCTGGACAGCCTCCTTCAGTCTGGGCAGCCTCCTTCAGCCTCCTCCAACCTTCTAGCCAGCCTCCTTCTCTCTTTTCCTGTGTTCAGCACCTTATCAAAACTTGAGTATATGTTATAAACCTGGGAAATCTGGTATTCTGGTGTAAGATGTGAAAGAAAGAAAGAAAGAAAGAAAGAAGGAAAAGAAAAAAGAAAGAAAGAAACATCTGTTTCTTATTTTTAATTAATGTCAGGCTTCTGTACTCACATTCAGATGTTATTAGAGGCTGGCTAACCTAAAACAACTTAAGACTTCAGGCATCTTATAAATCCTGTCTTACTGTAACACTTCTCTATGCTGATATCCTCTTTTTTTATTAATGGTTTTAGTAAAATTACTTTTAGTAAGATTACTAGAAATATGTTTCAACAGACGTGTATGCTGAACATGTTTCTAACTCCTGATCAATTTTCTACTGTTTGCTATTCCCCCAGCATAACAACAGAAAGTAGCATAGTAGCAGAATATATATCAGAATAAATATCAGCATTCTTAGAACATTTCTTGTTCATACAGATTTGAGGACCTGAACTAATAGTATTATCACCATATTTAGGATAGTTGTTTGTGTTGTTAAATTGAGGAATAAGCAGGAATTAGTGAGTAATAATGCTAATCCTATTCTGGGCACACTGGGCAGTAGGCCTACATACTCTTCTCTCATTTCTCATCACCTTCTTTTTCTTTCTCCCAGTTTTCTTAACTTGCCCTGTATTTCTTCCCTCTTCCAATTTCATTGTCACCAGTGTCAGAAAGTATACATAGGATCACCTGATAATCATGTTTTATGACGAATTACTGAAGGGGTTCAGGAAATATGTAAATAGGTTTATTAAATTCATTGACAATATGTGCACACTCATTATTAATTTTATGTCTAATATGAAGAAACCAGTTATGACAGTTATGAATTACATTAGGCTATATTAATTACGTAAATTATAATTGTAAATTGCCAAATGTGTAGTTTAGATACAATACATAATGCACCTTTAACACCTTTAATAACCGTTTTCACGGTGTATAAAAACGTTTTCACTGAGTTAAGTGCAGAAAACTAAAACCATGAGCAGCTTTCCGTTGCGATCTACGCTCAAAAATAAAAACACACTTCTTTACACATAGATCCCTGCACACGTGCAAGGTGGAAAAAGAGAGAGAAAGAGAGAGCAAGAGCTGATTACAGACTAAAGTTTTATTCGATTTGTTGCTCTGTGTGGTGTAAATCACAAATACATAAATGTTAAATGGAATTTCTTGGATTGTTAATGATTGTCAGGCCTCTCCGCAATATAGTCTAGGGCTAAGTCGGGAGAGCAGTGGACTCTCCTAACAGTAGCGCTGTACCACAGTTTTTTGGTTCAGTTTGGAATGTTGTTACACCCATATCTATCTATCTATCTATCTATCTATCTATATGTCTGTCTAATATTTCTAGCCTTAAAATGGTTTCTAAGGTTTTAAAGGTCTGTGTAATTGAGGTGACAAGTGAAGGATTAGTGTATTATGTAAAGTACTGTATATCAAGGTCCACCATCTCCTCATATATAAATAGCCACAAACATGCACCCCCACAGACAGACACACATTTACATACAGAACCCTGTAAAAGCCATCAGAGCCACTGCAATCTCAAGGCTTCCTCCTCCACAGAGTGTGCGTGCACACACACACACATATATGCAATAACATGCCTCTTCTAAAAAGGATACCCAAGAACAAAGAAACCACAAGTGTCAGCACATAGCCAGCAGTTTAACATGAATGGTCCAAACATTTTACGTGTTATGTTTTGGTTGTTTTCTCTTTCACGGATGTATTGTAGCCTATTTCATGCATGGATAGAGAATTTCTGGAAAGTATTTGTTGTACTTAGAAGTTTTTAAATGGGCTTTCTGCAGTAATTCTCTGTGCTGAGAGCTGTGCTGTCCAGCTGTCGGGTTCAGAGACTTCTAAGACCCTGCAGCTGATGGTTAAAACATTGCTGGGAACATCATTTGGGCTCTTCTCCCCTCTCATTAAGACATGTACTACAGAACCACCACCTGCAAAGCTATGTCATTGTCTGAGATTTTACCCACCTATCCCATGGAGTCTTTGCCTCCTTCCTGGCTAACTGGCTAAGAATAGTGAAACATTCAGGCTAAATGTATCACACTTTGTAACAGTTGCAAGTCGTGCAGTAAGACTCACGAAGACCCTGTTGTCCACAACCCACCTATTTGCTCGGCACTTGATAAAAACAGTGTTTTATCAATGTGTGCAATTTGTATGGGACACTTAAGCTTAATCAGATTTACTATAATAATACAATTCTCCCATTAATAAAACTGGCATAATATTCATGCTAAACTAGTATGACCTAACACAATAGGATTTGCAAAGTTTATTATACTATAAGTATGATATTTATTTTTACACAGAAAAAATACGCCCCAGATTAATACAGATATAGATTGAATCCCTATAAAAACTATAGTAAAACTGTGGCACAATAAAAACATTGTGTTTGTTTTAATATCTTTTTGGAACCTGCCACAGAAAGATTATAACTCTGGGGTGGGAAATATTTGGGAAACCTGCTGCTGTCATACTGTTATAATGCTGCTGCAGATATTACACACCACCTTATCAGAAAATATCAAAAAGCTGAATTAAAATGTACTCATTATCAGAGCTACTTACACCACAACACACATTATTCTTCTTCAAGGATCACCACTAGGTGGCAGTCCGAGGAAGTGTTCAGAGGCTGTCCAGAGTGCCATAGGCATCATGTGCACCTGTAAAAATGACAAATGTCTTCTTAGATGAGAGCCATCAATCAAACAAAAATCATTTTCACCCACAGCTCTTTGTACAGTGATCTGTAAGAAAAACAACAGACACGTACTGGCAAAACATCACATACCCTTTGAAAACAAATAAGCCCATCAGCGGAGACAGCATTGTGTAAAAATGTAATAGATTTTAAAGTAAAGGCTCCTTAGGATTTAAAGGTCAAGACAGAAGCTGGGAAAAAAGCACCCATGCGTTTCAATACATGAGATCCCAAGACATTTAAATACTAAAACTGACTATCAAGAACAGGCTATAATTAAAACGCCATGGTTAGTGTTCCTCCCCTAAATAACAGCATAATGTACAGCTGTAAAAGAAACATTGATTCCATGCCTTATTTCAGTTATTTGCTTTATCATGTCAATGCTTGTATCTACATCTTTACAAGGAAAAATGGGGCTAATTTATGAATGTGAACCCCAGTATACCATGATGTCCCTGTAAAATCTAAATCCTTGTGTTAAGCAGTAAGATAGAAAAGGACAGTTGTTGGATAATGGGCAATTTGCCTTCCATTTAAACCTCTAAATGCCTCGCTCCCACTTTGTGTAATTACCCAATTAAAGCTTATTCTGCAGATTTATCTCTCTGGCATGCTCTCATTCATTCTCTAGACTATCATATTGATACTCGTGATGCTCCCTTCACTGTGAATGTTGCTCATCGAGAAACATTTAAACAGACATTTGGTCTTGCTACCTAATTAGCATGTCATTAGCATGATTGCACATCACATCCGGCATTTAAATGTGGGTCGCTCTGTTGGCTGTACTGTATGGTACACTTATATCCCACAATGCTCCTGTGCTGTGTGTGTTCTTGACCAGGTCCAAT
Organism: Botia almorhae; assembly: GCA_036877575.1. NCBI lineage: Eukaryota > Metazoa > Chordata > Actinopteri > Cypriniformes > Botiidae > Botia > Botia almorhae. Next base: position 53,282 of record JAZGTJ010000603.1, on the reverse strand, counting down.
CAACCTATACTACAGTGTTGGGAGAGCAACAGGAGACCAGAGATTTCCAAATTATGAACACTGCATTTTATAATGGTCATGTTACAAACATGCTTTTTTAAAATGCTATACTTTGCCCAGTCTATTATAGCTTATTTAGCATAATATATAATACAAGTATAATATGTATAAAATAGATAGGGGGAAAATGTGTACTTTACAGCCTCATTCATTTGATGGGTTTAAAATGTAGGTACATAATTTGGAACACAACAAGAGGAGGGAATAGGCCATGTATGTTTTTGTGTTTGCATTTTTATGAGAAAGCAGGCTCATGTCTATATGGATGCCATTCATGAATAAAACAGCAGAGGCTCATTTAGTTGAATGTGTCATTATCTTTTCTTTATGACTGTGAGCTTGTGTGGGTAGAAACAGAAGTAGGTGCAGGATAATGTTGAGTATATGTGGGAGGTGATGATTTTTGTGTGTGTGTGTGTGCTTAAGTAGTGTTATTAGAATATCAACTTATAACACCTGCTACTCACGGAGCAAACCTACCCTTGGGTAAATATAGTTCAGTGCTTTGTCCTATTTTACACACATGCAGCAGGCAAAATTAATGATATTCACTTATGCAGTAGATCATTACCACCTTCTATTTCAAACAGAAATATTGCTCCAGAATCAATCTCCCTCTGAAAGCAGCCTGATAGCAGAGCCTGGCATCCATCCTGCGACGTACACATGACTGAGTAAAGCTTTCTGGGTGAAGAGAGCTGATTGCTTTAAAGGGTGGTGGCTGATGCTGAGGGTTTGCTCCACTGTGCTGGATTTTTAATGACAGTAAAGTGAAATGTGCAGCCTGTATATAGTAATAGGGGAACAGCAAGAGTAATAGAAAATGGATTATGAGAAGAAAGTGAGTGGGAGAGAGCATCTGTGTGTGTAAAATGAAAGAGGGCCGGTCTGCTTGTTTAAATACACAGTGAAGGGGGCCGACACTGTGGATCTCAAGACTGCCTCACAGCTGCAGTGCACAGGGGAGATCTATGCACAGCAGGCAGGCAGAGACGTGGATGCCTGCTAGGGGCCCTATAGCGGCTCGGTGAGCTCCCTCTATAGAGTGCCAGTAGAGCTGTAATGACTGCAGGGAAAGTGAGCCATCTGTAGACCTTAGCCAAGACTGCCGTAGGGACCTTAGTCTCTCCTTTACTCTCATGATCAAACATGAATAATAAGAGTGTGAAAGAAAAAGAAATACATAATTAATGTAAACACTGCAGGTATGGTAAGAATGTTTTCTTCTCTTTTTCCCTTTTTCCTCTCACATGTGTCAAATTCACGGTTTAATTTTCGTAACCTGCTTTTCTGTGCTGCTGGCCTTGCCTGACTCAAAAGCAGTAAGTCTCTAGAGAGCAGAGAGAGAGAGAAAGAACATTTTTTGTTGTTAATTGAAAAAAAGGACAAATGCTCTTCCAAATGTCAGCTCAACTACTGTAATAGTATAGCAACAACCAGCCCAAATTAAAATAAGGACCCTCCTGTGGTGCAGTCAGTCCCCAAAAAGTTAGAAATCATGCAACAAGGTTGAAATAATTGTTCATTTCCATAACAGACAGTCACTAGCAGGGGCCTTTCATTAGTACTATATACAGGCAACATAAAGTTTATCAATATTTTCTAGAGGGTTCCAGGATCAAGGTCTTTCAGAAGAAACCAAAGTCCAACAAAATCTTCAATTCTTGCGATTTAGATTAGCATAATTTAATTTTCTCGATAATTTCATGATGACATAACTGTAACTAATCTAAACATATTTTTAAAAGCTACATTACCTTACCATTTAGGTAACTGGACCAACTACTTTACGTTAGCTAAACTGTAGCTGTTCCACTACATATTTAAAGTTTTCAAAATTACAATTTACAATGATAATATATGGTCATACTTTGATGTTTATTTTGGTAAACTACTTATCTAATAATAATGGTTACTGCATTTGCGTTGTGTGGTGGTCTTTTGGTGAAAAAATGTCAACCTGCAATACAGAGTATTCATGTCTAGCAAACAATGCATTTGCAGGTTTATTTCAATTGTAGGTAATTATTCCACTTTATTGATCACTCTTTTGTTCTCTGTGTTATGTATCTGTCTAAGTTGTCCGAATGTTGCACATTGCTAACCAAATCAAGCTTTTTTGCTAACCCATTGGAGTGATTCTTCAAAACAACCTGACTTTTATATGCTGAATTATTTGCAAATTGAGCATCGCTAGCTAATTATACACAGCTGGGAAATTTTAATGTGGTACAACAGTATTTACTGAGGCTCATGCCATTGTAAAAATACCTAATGGGTGACATGTTTGTCCCCAGGATATTGCATGTATATAAATGCAAGAACATTAACTCAAACATTTATTAATAAGCAGTGTCCTGCACATCAACCTAACTGCAAATTTAAAATATATAATTTAGAACATTAGAACCATAAAAATACCATTTGTTACCTGTTCCCAATCTCTATCACTTTACCATAAAACATGGTAATACAATTTATATAAGAAGTCCATAACATTTCAGTTAAAATGCATATTTGAGTAATGTCCTCAGGTTTTCCCTCAGTCCTGTTACCCTAACACGCTCCCCCATCTGAAAACATAAAACATTTCACAGGACACATTTTCAACTGGAAATTGCATCATCTGGATCGTCTAATAGCAATGGGAGAAGCAAACCTTAACTTTGTAATTTTCTTTTATGAATATTTTATGATACTGTAGTTATGACTGAAAGGGTCAAACTCAACGCACTGTCCAATATATATAAAATACACATTTTGGTGCATCACTAGAATTTGCTGGGTGCCCTCATGCTATTAGCATGTATGCCATCCAGCTTTATTTCATGTATTTGTTAATTCTGTTATCTGTTAAAAACTCAGTCCTGATACAAAAATGCATTCATGTTCCATTAAGAAACCATGTAAAAAATGAATTACTACAATTCTCATTCTGAAAAGTACAATATGTGTTATTAGATTCAGTGTTGAAAACAAGGCACTGATTCAGTGGAATGGCCACACCCCAGTAATTTTAACCAATTTCTTTTCCTTTTTGCAAGTAAAAGAAACACATAGTGTATTTGATGCTCTTGACTTATGTGGTTTTCTTGCACTTTTGTCCTGCTGTCCATTACAATGAATACTCAGTTAACCTTCCTTCCAACATGATTCCCTGGATCTCCTCAATGCATTTTATTCTTTGAGAATGGAGACATGGGCATTATAAAGAGCAAGTGAAACCTTCCTCTTAATTATTTCCTTTTTGTCCCACACATTCTTACTGTCCAGCAATCTTTCAAGATCTGTATTTGGGACTGATTTATATGTAGTAATATATAGTATTACTGTAGTAATATTGTAAGGACATATTGTGATGCAAAACTGTGATCCAGTGTGTATCTGGACATTACTGGTAACCTGATGAAAGGGTATTGTGTTGTTATTTTGGCCATTAAAAGACCAGTGGAAGGTAAAAGATCTTTATAGGCTGCAGGTGTGTCAAATGAGACTATAGTCTCATGTATCCTGCTTACACATAGAAGCACATTGTGAAGATGGGAAATGATGCTGAGATCTAAGTAAGAATCTAAACAGGAATTTAATGTTATACAATTCTTTGATAATCTTACAGTAATGTGTAAATGTTACATATTTACAAAGAGCAACATGGAGCTGCAATAAAATATTTTATAAAACTGTAAACACATTTGCTTTTGAATCTGCACAGACATGAAGCTGATAAAGCAGTTACTCTCAGTTTACCACTTTCCCTGCCATAATCTCTGACAGAACAGCATGACTAGTTGCCAAGCTTCTGTCTCTTTGTAGGAGCAAATTACAGGTGCTGTCAAAACTGATAGTAAAAAAGTGTTACCCACTGTACATGTGTTTTTGCGTGAATGACAACATGACAACATTCTGACAACATGAAACATAATGTATGTGTTTAATTGCATATTTGCATATATATGGATAAATACACACATTAAGACATAAAGAAAAGAAAACGTGTATACATGTATATACAGTACATAACTATGGTTCAGAATTAACACTTCCCTTATGCTGGCTGAGAAACATATGAGTATCATAAAACCGAAAAAAGAATGTCTCTTTTTCATTCTGTCTGACCCAACATTGATTTTTACCAGCCCAGTTCCAACGGGAGTCCATTATCTATGAGATTACTTCTTAAAGTCTTTTATTTTGTCCCTGTTAGCTCCTTAAGCAGACCCAACACATAGGGCTGATTGAGTAACTCCTCTGACCTGCTCTGACTGTATTCTTTGACCTCTGAGAGAATCATTTTACAAACACATCAGTATTCACTGTCTTCAGCCACAGCGCATTTACTGTCTTATCTTACCCCCACCACCCTTCCCCACAATTTTTTGTACTATCCATCTTTGCCTGTGTTTTCATATAAAGGTCTGTCCAGACTTTAAAAATGGCTTTTCTTTCTTTTCTTTCTTTCTTTCATTTATTTGCTCATCCAGTAGCTTTTTATGATTCAATAACTCTGGTGATCACCCAATCATTACACCATCACCAAAATGAGGACATAATTAATACATGCCACTGTCCTCCGTTTAGTCGGCTGCTGTTTTCTATTTTTCTAATTGATTACAATGCCATTTCAGTAACTACAGGTTCAGAGGCCAGAACCGGCTTAGTCAATCCACAGCTATGGTAGCACAAGCTAATTAAACTCACAACAGGGTTATATTCCCTGAACAATTTGCAATTGCTCAGTAATGATCAATTAATCATAATAGATTTTCTGAAGACACAGGCATGTCTTTACAGGCACCCTGCCTGCTGCCATGGACGCTAATGATGTGACCTTTGCTGTCTCTGACAAGGACTAATGCCTTAAACAAGTGCACACATCACACCAGAAAAGCAGCCAATATGTAAGTTTGGTACAAAAACAATAACAGAGTACTACATTTACATTTAGGCATTTGGCAGACGCTTTTATCCAAAGCGACTTACATTGCATGATACTACACATTGATCACTATACATTGAGTATGTGCAATCCCTGGGATCGAATCCATGACCTTGGCATTGTTAACGCCATGCTCTAACAACTGAGCTACAGGAAAACTAAAGCTTGTTTGTGTGTTTTAATTAGTATCTTGTTGCTTTCGGTAGATAGATTGCATGTTGTAATAATGCATTTCATAAATGTTATCAACCATAAAATTAGAGCAGAATTTTTACAAATTGAAAGTGCCAGAAATAAATGTATCTAGATTAGGTGTGAAAGAGACACTCCTTCACTAAATGTTTCCAGTCTAACGAGATAAAATTTGTGGAAACATGTATGTCATTCTCTCCTGTGAGATGTTTGCATGTGTGTTATATAAAGCCATCTGGAAAATGAACGCATAAGCATTTGTGTCTCTAAGGGTGGGTACTGCTCGGCTTTTTTGATTTATGTCAAAATCGTTCAGATAGAGGGCAAAAGGTGAATTGATTGGAGGAGGGTCCTATTCCTCTGTGAGGTATGTGATGAAAGGCACAAGGAAGGCAGGCGACACAGAGTCCACTGTGCAAAGAGACATTGATTCCTAATCTAGGGAGCAGGAAGAAGAGGAGGATGGGGGGCAAACTGTAGCTGATCTGACCTTGAAAAAAATGACAATTTTGTCACACCTCCCTCTGCTTCTGTAATTTCCTCCAAATATACTCCTTTTCCTCACTCTGTGCTGTTCGTATTCCAGTTAGCATGGAAAATGTGTGTGACTCATTCTAGAAACGTTTTATTAAGTCTACAGGCTTTGCAGGAACCTTAAATTGAGTCTTGGACTGTGGGAAGGAAATGAGCTATTGACACCCACCGTATAATCTTTACCGCAAATGTGTTGCTTTCAAATGTTTAATTCATTGTTGCTGATTTCAAAGGGGCATGTTAGGCTGTCAGCAGTTGTCCTGTTGTCCTTAAAAGGAATAATTTACCCATAAATAAAACTTCTGTCATCATTTACTCACCTTCATGTTGTTCCAAATCCTATGACTGCCATAGAATACAAAGGAAGATAATTAAGCAGAATTTTAATAGCTGACAATGTCAGTCACCATTCACTGTCATTGTATGAAACAAAGAGGAACATCAATATTGTTTCTTGTCTTGTGTTACAGAAAAGAACATGTCTTACGGATTTGGCACAACATGAGGACAGATATTTGGGTGAACCATTCCTTTACATGTGCTGACATTTTCAGCACAGAAAAATTGTGTTTGAATAACATGTAAATGCTGTTGTAAATTAAATGTCGGCCAATGTATAGCTTACCTTTCATTTACTGTTGGAGTCAGATGTCCTCATGTGTGTCATGTTTTTTTCATTTATTTGCAGAAATATCAATGAAAATCGAGCCTGGTTTTCCTATTACTTTGTTTACTGCTTGTTCATCAAGTCTGCATCAAAAAGCCTGATGGGATATGTCAGAGCATAGTGTTTAAAGAGGTCAGGAGTGACAGGTTATTGATTAAAGCAGAGGAAGAGGCAACTTCATCCCTAGTAAAGAACATCACATTTCTATACGTTTATGACCTCATACAGCAAACACATATTTTTACACATATATAAACAGCAACACAGTTATGTATATGTTCATAAACATTACCTCTAAGATGATGATAGACATCGTCAGACATTAAATGAATTAATTGAAATGTTCTTCTGTAAGAGAAGATGTTGGTTTCCTCCATGCTGATTTAGACAGGCTTATGATGGTTAATGCTGGTCTAACTAGTGACCAGCAATTCTGTTTTTAACAGGGTATTAGGACAGAATGGCAGGGGGCATGTGCTAAAAGCTATTATAATATCTGTAGAAATGCTTATGTATGAGTTTTGCTTGTCTGTGAGTGCATGTGCATGACTCTGTCAAAAGTAAAATATAGTACCTGGTCTTGTTAGATGTAGTCGGAAAATTAACTCTGAAAGCCAGATTTTTCAGAGTTCAAATGCTTCATGCATTTCAGGGATGATTTGATTACAGAGGTGAGTAATGGTTATGTGTGTTTTGATTTTGATCTCCTACAGTGGTTTATTTTGCCAGTCAACAGCTGCCTAAATGGCTTCTTATTTTTGTTCCAAACATGACCTTAAAACATATGCACATGCTTCCTTACTTCCTATGCGTTCATCACTCCATCCTAATGCACAAGGACAAAACAAAGACGGTTTTATTGCATGTAAAGGCACAGGTGAAATTCAACTCACGCATACAACACTGACACACACACACACACACACACATATATGGTGGAAAATCCTCTCTTGCCTTTCATTAAAGCTCACGGTGACACAGTGCAAATCAGACAAGGATGAGCTATTTGAACGGGCAAACCAGCACAAGGACAAACCCACACACACACACGCACGCAGATATTTCTCCCCAGGGTGGTGACAGATTAGCAGCTTATTGATCTACAGGGAGTGCTGAGCATAGAACACACATATATGCCTGATATATTTTACACCAATATAACCATACACATGGGATGTTGATGTGCACACAGCAAAATTTAGTGTCAGGTTATTGAAGCAATAAGCCATGAGAAGCCATATTCTGTATGAGTTTACAACATGTAAAGATGTTCTCAGGCATGACCTGAAGTGGTGGTGAACACAACAATGCTCATTTCTCAATGATTGAACAATGTTCAATAAACAGTTTTGTTTTTTTATTAATGGTTATCGGAATACATTTTTTTTCCAAACGGCTTGTGGTTGCCAAGCAACATAACAACTGAGCTCATTGTTATTGAATGTTTGTTTTAAAAAAGTCGTTTTAAAACAAGCTTATCCAATCAGAATTTACTTTAGGAAAAGTATGTGTTAGGAGAGAGAGGAGAAGAGAAGAGAAAAGGGAAGAGAGAAAAGAAAGTGTTATTAAAGTGTTGTGCTGTCCAGAGGAACACCAGGCTCTGGCTCCCTGGACAGTGAGTGACTGTTGGCTTGAATGGTGTTGGCAGGTTCCCAGTGCAGCCTGCGGCTCCTCTGCTTGTCTTAACAAACCAAGCAGCCAGTACAGCTCATATGTGGGCACTGTGGCCTAAATCTGTGGCTGAGGAGGGAACAGAGATTAAATGAATGACACAGTAGTAGACCTATGTTTGCATGGCCTGAATATGACATGCATGAATATTAATGACATTTACATGACCTGAATATGACATGCACTCGAAAAATATACATGTACATGTATGCAAAAGACATATACCTAGATCTACTGGAATTAGCATTAAATAAAACGATACCTGGTGGCACCACAACTAGGGCAATAATCAGCATTAACATAAACATTAGGTGGATAAAGGAGACTCCAAGAGGGCAAAATAGAAAAGTAAAAGAAACCTTATGAGAGACCAAGGCTTAGTGAGTGGAGCCAATCCTCATCTTGCTGGCACATAACCAAATAAATATAAACCATCTTAATTTGGCCTGAAATAATGAATAGAATATTGACTAATCTAATATGGATTAATAATGCATTATCTAATTTTTGTAAGGAGTCTTTTTTGAGGCAGTAGGATGGGTGAATGAAGGATGGGATGTATGACTTACATACTTTAGAACCTTAATTAGCATGAGAGATGGTTAAAGATACACAAAACATGTGCATGTATGTGTTTTACTTGTGTGTAGAGAAACTGACGTCATGCTGACAGCACAGAGCTTTTGTCTCTTCATCGTGCAGCAGAGCTGTGCACTCATCTGTAATAATACACTAATGACTGTTCAGTGATAAAGTGAACGGCAAAGAGAACAATTTTGACACATAATTCCTGTACTGTGAATTGATTCCTCTTAATACTTTAAACAGATGTGAAATTATGTCATTTTTATTAACAGTAACATGCAGACAGAAAAAGGATGAGCAGAAAATACTACTAAAAATACACTGATGGAAGTCCAAATAGGCTACAGTACTGAGAGGTTTACTATATACATGAAACATAATCCAAACAAGGAAATTAAAAGATTCTAATAAAATGATGGATTTTAATATTCTAATATAGTTAATCCAAAAATATTATTTTATCCATTACAAAACATGTTTTATAACATCTTAGGTATTTTAGGCTGTAACTATTTCATTGTTGCTTCTTCTACATGTAGCTAACATTATTCTGAATAGGCACAAGTAAGCCATTAGCACAATGAGTATAAATGGTTCAATGAACGTTGTTCCCGCAGAAAAAATGATAAACATTTCCAGAACAAGCTAGGCAATTCCACTTTTAGCCAGCAAGTGGCAGTAACCTTCTGCTCATTATTTTGTTTTTAAGAATCTTTATATTTATAACTAGTTATTTCTCTGTTCAGCCAGAATTGAACACAATAAATATGACATACAACAACAAAACATGAATAAGTAATCAAGACAGAAAAAAACAGTTCTTTACTAAGGTGAATAAAATTTGTTATTCACTAAGGAACCTAAAGCATGCTAAAAACACAACTGTATGCTTGTACCTAATGCCCTTTTGACTACACATACTATTTACATGAACCGTTAAAAAGTAAAATGCAATAAGCCTTTATTTCTACTCTGTCAAGAATCAGTAATTTAAAGACATTATATTGATTCAATGAATAACACTCAAACATGGTCTTTCTCCAACCTATTATAAAACCCCTCCTCATTCAACATAAGTCCTGTAAGAGTTAATCACTGTTGACCTGCATGGTAATGTAATGTTCAAACCATTGATTTATGGAACCAGGTCACATGCTTATAGATCCTAAACTTATTACCACACCTTAACCTTCAATACAGAATGGATGCTTGTACAAGTCTCTCATGAGAAAAGCATTGCAACATAACATCAGCAGCCATAAAACCACCATAGCAGGTGATGCAATGTTATGCAATAAATCCCTATTAGATTCATATAGAAATCCAGGGATTGACTGACCCCAACTCTCTTTGTTGGCTTTATAGACAGCAACCCACATGCTCTCTCTCTCTCTCTCTCTCTCCCTCGTACCTTTCTTTTGAGCTTTCTTTTCCTTGACAATATTTTTTATAGATTACTGGAATTTAACTGCGGACAGAAATCAATTAAAGCTATAACAAGCACTGTATTTTATGAACACCCCAACCAGAGTTTGACTCTCTAAGACTGAGAACATTGAGAGAAAATGTCTGAGGAATAGAGAACCAAAAGGGAATTCTTTTTCCCAAGCATCCTGCATGAATCTTCATGATTCACATTCTTTTAACATTGATGCTAAGAAAAATTTCCCTACACACAAGTGCTGGTGATCTTGTTGATTGTACTCAAAGACGGGGTGGGGGGGTGTTGTATGGTGGATGGGGGGTGCAAAGGGATATGCCTCTTGCTGCAAGTGGCCAATTGTTTATTCTGAAAATGCGTGTGGAAAGGCAAATAAAAAGACAAGAGGGATTTACAGGAAAAGTTGGACAAGGAGAAATGCCTTGGGACAGAAAGGCTTTGAAAGGATTAGTTTGTCTCTGGATGAGGATGATGGCATTAGACGAGAGGAGACACGGACGAGGGAAACAAAAAAGGGGAAAGGAGGAGAGATGGAGTGGAATGGCAGGGGGTGAAGGAAGCAATACTACCACACTATTATCCATTGTGAGGGGGCTGGTAGTGCCCCCCTTTCTTGTTTTCTTACACAAACCCCCTCCAATGTATGATGTAAGACCCTTTGTCTTTGTTTGTCTTCTTTATATGAAGAAGGTCATGGCAACTCCCACCAAAACCTACCACCCATCATCTGTCCTTCTTAATCCCAGCAGCCCAGTAGACAGCTGGGCAAACAACTATATCCCTCTCTGCTTTGCCATGACCTTTGGAGCCTGCACCCGGGCCCCAGCTCTTAGAATTACTGACAGGGAACCCTTAAACTGATGCCCACCCACTATCAGCTATTACATCTGAAACCCATGAATTCCAGACAGTTAAAAGATATAGAGCGCAGGGTCAAGAATTTGATTGACTTTCAATATTGGCAAGAGATCTGATCCAGGTTACAGCCACCCAGCTACACAGGAAGATGTTGTCTAATTGACACTTACAATGACCAATCTGAAATGGAGATTTAAAAGAAAATTCCTTAGTGAATGATGGGTACGCATTTTTATTGCAGAGACTATGATTGTCCTATGATTGATTTTTTGAGTTGATTCTGAGTTTGATATTTTGAGTTGATGTTAGAGGTGATCTGATTTTTGACGCTATATAACTAAAATCTGAAGTTATACAAAAAATCTAAACAAAACAATATACACATGGAAAACTAAAAATCAAAATGATAAAGAACTGTACTGCGGAGATTCAAAGGAAGGGAAATTGTCTGTCTTTGTATCTGTGTTCATCAGATCTCCCTCTGGTGTGTGAGGCCTTTGGAGAGACAGCTCATCATAGTGTTCTCCTGGGTGCTACAGGAAACCCTTTGTCATTGCAGTGAAGCTTGTTTTCTGCAGGAAGCAGATGTTCCCTCCAGGTGACTCTTGTGTAGAATTGTACCCCAGTGAAGGAAACAAGGGCCCTGCTACAAAGCAGAGAACTTCCATTAATTCTAAACACACTTCATTCCTCTCTTCATGCTGTTGCTTTCTTATCCTCACCAAATTCATTTCAGTTCTGCTGAGCAAAGCATTATTGGAAGGCTACTGTGTGTCTTGCCTTGTGCTGCTGTGGCTCTATGCATGGATTCCATATGCTCTGGAACAGGATTCTCCCTATTTATTGCTAATATGAAGCTCAGTATGTCACGCATAATCTAAAAACACATGCGCTCTGTAAACTGGTACACACATAATTATCTGTTTATACAGTATCTGTCTAAACCTGCCTGTAATTTGGTGGTGTTTAATTTACAGACATATGTTTAGGTTTGACATTACTGTAGAAACATTACTGGATCTCTCTTTCTAACGTATTTTAACCCTATGTGGGTTACTAGTTTCACTTAAATGTTAACATCACTTTCACCTTAAAAAGCCTTCAGAAAAAAACAAAAACATGTAATTCAATGTGTAGGCATATAACGTACTTCCATTTTCTATACTGCTTATTCAATTTATGGTCAGCAGGAAGTGCTGAAGCCTATTCCAGCAAATCACAAACCAAATGGAGGGAAGCATCCTGGACAGGTGGCCAGTCCATCACAGGGGGCATATAACATGTACTAACGAATTATACATTAACATTCAAAGACCTTATGTTTTAATGCAGAGGCATCAGAGTGGAGATAATTGTGACCGTAAGTTACAGGGGCTCATACTGGGAGGCGAGATATCCTGATATGTCTCCTGCCTCCAGAAGTTAAATCTAATCTTATTACTATCAAGGATAAACAACAGGGGTGTTAGAAAGTTCTCCTTTGTGATTTTTTTTTCCAATGAGTAAAGCTAACCAAATGATAAAATACAATATCAAAGACTAAACATTATGAGCTTCGAAACATTTTAGACTCTTATGAATTATATTTTTCTGTATCTGTAAAAAGCAGTGTCTACAACAACTTCAGCTGTGGCCATTCATAATATGGCCTTGAGTAAATGCCGTCTTTTCAAGATATAGTGCTTGACATGTAAATGATCCATGAAACAATGTCAGTATTAAAAATATAATAATAACATCAATACTAGTAGTATTGATAGTATTGACTGCTAGTACTACTAGGAGAGGTCATAAATGCGCCTTATTTTAGATTTAAAAAAACATTATTTACCTTATATATCTTTTTATAAATGATCAACCTAAATGTTCACAAAGGAAAAATGTGTCCAATTTAGCTCACTTCTAGATATAGAACTGTACTGCGGACAGACAAATTTGTCTCCAAAGGATTGTTAAATAGATACACACACAGAGAAACATGGAAAAGTGACTGGTACTAGACGGTATGTGGTCGACACTGTAGACTCTCAGGAGGGTTTGTGGATTTTTTCCAGCTCTTGCTCCTCCCTGAAGATGCTTTTGCTTCAGCATAGAGCGAACAAGAAAGAAAGAGACAGGTGGACATGGTGTGGAAGAAAGAGAGGGATGCCGGACAGTCGCACCCTAGGACTTGGATGCACAAAAAAACATTTTGTGCATCCATATTGATAAATGTGTTTACACAGAGTCGACGGATTAGCTGCTTTACCACACCTTTTTCTTTGTGTTCTTCATTCCCTTTATTGATGTGCTTCACAATGCAGCAAAACCTTTATTCTCTCTCTCTGTCTCTCCCTCAAGCAGGAACAGGGGAGACAGAAAAAGCAATTTTATTTGCACACAAAGGAGTATGATTGGCCCTGCAGGAAAGAATTGGAAAAATGTTACTGACAGTCCAATAAACACAAAATTTAAACTGTTATTATATTATTGTGTGAAGGCAACTTTTGATCCCTTGGCCTTAAGGTTGATATTCTGTGCAGCTACAAATCCTCGACTGACAAACTGACACACACAGGTGAGTATTGAGGACATCCCATAGACTTAATTTCATAGACCATTGTTTTTACACAAAGATTTTTAAACCCTAAACGTGTGGATATTGTTCGATTTACTGAGGACCACCTAAACTGTCATTACAAGTTTATGTTTAAATACAGCCAAACATGAACTTTACATTCTCTCGCTCTCTCCCTCTCACTCACTCTCTCTGTGCTTTGTCCTGTTTCACTCATGACTGCTGTCAGGAGCCTGGGATACTCATACCCTCCCCCACCACCTCTCCGCTCCCAGTCTTGTCCTGGGGGGCTAAGAGATTCTGTGTGCCTGTAAAAGTGCACAGGTTTATGGCGTGTTTGTGCCTTGGGATTTGATCACATAGTAGGCTTAAGAACATAGTATAGACTTGTGTGTGTGGACACATGGATCTCTGTGGAATTAGCATTCCATATCTTTGCTCATGTAAGACACTCTCCCACAGCCTCAATAAAGGTCAGTGGATTTATTTCTGGCAAATATATATATATATTTAGTATTTCTAGAGTGACTCAAAGCGACTGCATTCCTTACTTTCTGTATATTCTTCTCTGAAAGAACATTCATTCTTCATTTTTCATGCTAAATCACTTTCTACTTGACACTTCTAATGTATGAACATAAAAACACATACAAGCACATACATAAATACATAACACACATACAAATCACATATACACACAAAAATTCGAAACTCAACTCTCGGAAGAGTACAGAGTTGCCCTCTGGGACCTACTGGCTGAAACGGGTTTAAGCCAAAATGTTCTGTGCATGGTTGGCGGCACATTTGGCGGCTACTGTGCCACATATTCAGCACAGTAGCCCCCAAATGCACATCTTCTAGTTTTCAAAGACAAACATGCAGCTGCAGTTACACGCACTGACAGTGCTCCCTATCACAGCAGCAAAAGCCGCATGGCTGGTTTTGATTATTAGCAACAGGATAAGAAGGATGTTTTTCCTCCCCCTTCTCTGCGGTCACCTGGGAACCGCGTTACGGCTGGGAGATCTGGAAGCTATAAAAAAGGAAAAAAGAAAGAAATAAGAACTTCAGAGAGAGGTGGGCATGAAAATACATTTCTCTGAACTTTAACCCCTGCTTACCTCTTGCCAGTTCCCTTTGAGCAGCAAAAAGCCAAAAGACAGCTGCGCCCCCCATTTTTCCAGGGGTCTTCATACATAGCTCAGCCCTGAATTACAGGGTCAGAGGGGCCCAGTGAAGGTGGTCTGGCCAGTATTGGGTTTCAGCATTTTATATGGCCAGTCTGGGTCAATCTGCACAACTGTGGGTGTTTGTGTCTTAGAAACAGGCATCTTAGTTGTGAGCACAGCTTCCTGTTTTCTGATTTACAACACACAATGAAAAAACCAGCACATACCACCCACTACATCTCGAGCTCTCTTTCTCAAATTCTATATCTTTCTGTTGATTTTTCTCATAACTAGTTGAGTCACAAACCAAATTTATATGAATAAACATGAAATCTGTACTGAAACGCATTTAACTTTCAGGCCGATTATGAATGTAATTCAATTGTGACCACTTATCATGTTGAGCCTATTCCAGTTGTCATTGTCTACTATCAGCAAATAAAGTAATGGAGTGTGTGGTATTTACAAAGTCTAGTCATAGAATTTAAGAACCAGTTGTCCTCACAACTGTTTTTTAAAACATGTTTACTACTTGTGACTGGAGCTTGGAATGCCAGCACAAAATAAAGAGCAAATATAAGGAGGCTATAAGGATATATGAAGTTGTTGTGTTGTCTTTATGACGGCAGCATTTAAAAAACGCTCCAAGCAAAAGCAAAAAGTCCATCCACAATTCGAGGGTCAATTATGGCGCTCATGTTAGTGAATGACTGTAATCTTTTTGGCCAGGAGATTTAACCACCCTTACCCTGTGTTTAATGTAAACACACACATTGGATACAAGACATACGTGTAAAAATCGTATATGGACTTAGGATCGGTTGGCTTTAGACAATATGCACATTTAAAATTTACGATTATTTTTATCTGGGTATACAAAAAATATTAATGACTAACATAGCAATGTGATTAAACATGAAACCTTTAATATGTCAAAGATCTTCCTATTACAACAGGAAAAAAGTCAACACCAAAAAGAAAATTACATGTGTAAAATGATTTAATGCGGTCTTTAAATGTTCCGTTTAGACTATTACCTGGAATAAAATGTAAATGCCCTTTGAAAATTGCCAACACACCTGTGTTATTTTTTGATCTGGTCTCTAACACTGACCTACAAAACTACTTGATGCATTCGAATATATCACACTTCTTTGAACTTTATAGCTGGTATCTGCGCTGGCATCCCAATTCACATACTATCCATCCTAAGTAGTATTCAAAATATGAATTAGTATGTCTCAAATTGCAGTATGTTGAAACAAGTATCCTAAAGTACCCAGATGTGCAGATCTATGCACACTCTAACAGCTCATAAAACTCATTGCGAGAGGGTGATGCTACATTGAATTAATAAACCAAATTAGTGATGCTACACAGAAATAATTAATTAAACTATATGGTAAACATATGAATGGGTAACAATCAATCAAAAAATGCCTTAACACAAGGAGTTTTTGGATGTGTGTGATTGACACAGTGTCACATATTAGATGTGACACAGTCACTTACAATGTGTTACATGTCCCATTACATACATACTCTTTTCCACTAAAATGTATATAATTTTTCCATAAAAAATAACACACTACATATGTTTAGGTATGTACTGGGCAACCCTGGGTGAATGATTAGCTTGAAGAAAAAGCAGTCTCAATATTGCATTCAAAAGCACATAGGCACATGGAGTGAGTAGCCAAAAACACTTTTTGCTGCCCACATTGTTGAACCTGGATACAATAAACACCCTAAAAAGAGTATGAATTGATTATATGCACCCCAGTCCTGCAAAATAGCATGCTGTAAAAAGGCAAAGAGCCAAGGGTGGTTTACATTTATCTACATCATTACGAGGATACACAAACTACAGTGCAAAAGCCAAGGCAGTTACAATAGCTCAGGTCAATGACTTGCTCTGCAGGCATCCAATGTGAGAAAGGAGAATTCAGTGAGGTATTGGTCTTGATATTTCTAACACAATGATATCCAGCAGGTATCTGAGGATTACTTACCACATGATGTTGCTGAATATTGGATGGAATATTGTTAAAGTAGGAGAAATACAACATAATCGTACTAATAACAGAGGCATAGAGAGAGAGACACAGAGTCCTGTATAGAAGGAAATGGACTCTAAGGTTAACAAGTGATTCAGGAAGCACAGTATTGTGAAAATGTTGTTCCCTAAATATAGTACAAATCTGGATAGTTACTGTATGTCTAAGTCTACAGAGAGATTACTAAAGTAAGAGCTAGTACATACATTGTATATTAATTCTTAAAACTAGTTTAAATAGAAGTTTCAATGAAATAGTTTTAAAGGTGTTACACCATGCAACTTCATAAATAGGTTACAAACCAAAGCCCATTCACATACTGTATTTAGCTGTTTTTTACTTTATAAAGATTTATTGGTGTGATCCTACAGAAGATTGTGGTTTCTTTAGAAGCTGGAAGCCATTTATAGACTAAGTAGATCCATTAATGTCAGATTTGATGGGGGTGAGAGTGTTTTTAAGGATGATTAGGCTAATTTCTGCTTTTGAATTATACAAAACGTGTACAGAAGCTCATGGCTGATCGAGTGGGTGGCGTGTTGTCAATTCATTGTATAAGCTGCAGCGTTAAATGTGATTAGTGATTAAATGTTCTTTTTCCAGAGGGAGGTGAAAGTGTTTGTTATTGTTAAAAAATGCAAAACAGAATATAAAATTACTAAAATGTCATACACAACAAAGATTTTGTGCATTTTGCAAAAGATACTGTATTTCATAATAAAGCCATGTCATGCATTGAGCAGGATTTTGAACATTATTGAAATGTACAATAATATGTGTGGATATGAAACAGAATCATTTGCTTCTCGTTATGGAAGAGAAGATCATTAATTAAGCTGGTATTGACTGAATGTACCTAGCAATGAAGATCAAAGCCTAACTAAATCACTTCTCTCACTGTAAGCAAAATAAATCTTTGGAAATGCTCTAGTCAAAAAATGTGGGAATTGTTAAGACTGCACGTTTATTATCAGAAATATTGCTAGAAAAACTGCAATCTTTGAGAACTGTAGTCTGATAAATGTTTCTGCCAGTGTATGGGGTAAATTATTCATGGATTTCCACATGCAGTGTAATCAATCCATGGGCAATATACTGAACACTGCGGTTACTGCAGCTAGTCAATTAGCAGCCATTCCAGAAAGCTGACAAGAGAAATCCAGAGCCTCACACATAAATACAGATACATGTTTGCAAACAAACATATTCAAACATAAATACTGTACACACTGTATACACACATAAACAGATTCACTGAACACTCTTAGGGTCACTAGGAAAGGTGGACAAAGACAGAACGTATACATAAAAGCAGAAGAATTTACACACAAATAAAATCGTCAAACGAAGAAAACCATGTTTTTAAAAACTAGAACTAGTTTATTGTCATCATAGTCATTGACTTTATTTAATCAGTGTTTCACAAAGAACCTTATCAATACAAACCACTAAAACCGGTCTATTATTCTTTCTTTATATAAATATACATATACACATACAAATATATGCATATGTACATACACAACAGTGACTGCATGTGGCCAAAGGGGATTACAGACATCAGATCTGGAGAAGACAAACCATCATAATAGTGTTCTTTGAAAGATGGAAACATCATTTTACCTGGACCTGTGTTACAAAGAGCAGGGGAACACACCTTACATTCCTGCTCGACTACTGCAATGTAAGCGTTTGTGCTCTCGTCACTTCCTTTACAATTAAACCTTCATGAGGGCAAGGGGCTGGATGGAGAAAACAGTTAGCTTCTGGTGCTGCTTACCAAACCACACACTGAAAAGCCATTCACAGCAGAACAGCGAGGGCTTAAGTTTTCCCAAGCATTGCCTGTACCCCCGCTGTGCTACAGAATTAAAGTTTGTACAGTGGAGATACACATCGGAACAATATGTGCTAACTGTGTGAGTGTGTTATATTTCCATAATCATATGCCTCTCTGAGGGTGGTTAAACAGCTATACACAGTTATTAAACAGCTATACACAAATACAGTTTGCAATGGGACATAATTCGTAATTTCCATCATTTACCTTAAAGAATGAAAACACATTTTGACAGTAAACCAGTCTGTGAAACTCTTGTAAAATGTTAAACTCATAAAACTTTACAATTTAGATGCAAAATAACTAGTTATTTACTGTAGATAGCGAATATTCAAAGGTAAGAACAAGGTGAAAATACAGAAGCTGCTGTAAACCATATTCTGTGGTATGCAGCAGTGACAGAAATAGAAAGCACAATAAGGAAATGCTTGTGAAGCAATATCTTCCATGTCAAGTGCTTTAGTAATGAACACAGTATTACAGAAGTGACAGTATTCATACACACCAGCATAATTAACTAAAGTAAAAAAAAAACAATTTGCTACAGTTGATATGATAAAAGAGGAATGAATTTACAGAGAACACACAAGAAGTGCTAACATCAGTCGAGGCTCTTTAACATGTGCTTCCTTACTGGCATTAATTAAACATGTGAACACAACAATTGCCATTCAAATAATCTGTGGAAACTGTACATCATAATATTGAAAGTGTTAAAAGGACATTCCAGTTTTATTTTAGTTAAAGGTCTGTGGATCATATTTTTGCCATGCTGTCGTTTACCATATACACAATATATTCAATTAGTTTGTTAAAACAAATGTTTACAGTAACACACTTACTATGGAAGCCAAGCAGGCAAGCGAGCGGCAGTGCAAATAAAATGTCACACTGTTTCAAAAGATTATTCATAGCGTGTGTTGGCATCGAATGTCCTGTCATAGAATCTCCTACCAGCCCCATCTGTGCGAAAACCAAAAATATTTGACTAAACTCATGACTAACTAGAAAATAAACCAAGTTAGGTTCTACATAAAGACACAAGGAACATACAGACACCAGGAACGTCCAGAAAAATAGTCCCACCAAATAGATAAATTAGAAAACAACAAACATTTGCTGCTTAGCTGTTAAGTGCTTTAACAAAAACACAAGCTTCAAATTTCTGCCTTTACCCCCTCCAGCCTGCTTTGCCTTTTAAGTTACATGACAGTGTGCCACAGATCCGGTCCACAGAACTTAAGATGAAAATAACAAAATAACATTCCTTTAATCAAAAATGTCAACATAGAACAGCACCAGGTTTTTACGTGGATGAATCTCATGAAAACAAGTCAAGGCCACATTTCACTGCAAAATGACTTTTAGAAGCGTTACATTTTTTTTGTCTGGTGACATTTTCATGACAATTAACCACATTTCCCTCCAAATTCTCATTACTGGAATGTGTTTATTTTTGAGTTTTGTTGTAGTTCCCTATAATTTAGTGATTCTAATTAGATTTTTCTTGCTGTAAATGCCATAATGCAAAAAATGTTAATAGTCCTAGTAGTATTTTATTGTAAAAATGTCACTCAGACATGTTTTTGACAGTAATCATCTTCATAGTAACATCAAATATCCCCAGAGTCTTTTAGACCCCTCATGCTAGCACAGTTCTGATAGTTGTGATCATGTAGGCTGCAAGCGAGGTGAAAAACAAGACACTGTTTTAAGCCACTCCATGTGTTAACTTGTGAAATAGAGTGATACTCTTCTCAGTCATGCTGCTGTAGCTTCACCTTGCGCCACAGAACCAAGAGAAGCAGAAACGCTCACCCATGTAATCCCTGCCCTGAAAGGGGCTTAACAGACTGAAACTGGTGCATATTATCCCCCACAAAACCCTGTTTGTTTTTACACATTCAAAGTTTGAACTTTCTGCCGCTCTGAATAGGTCAGTGTTGCCATAGCACCGCTGGGAGTCGAGGCTGCTACATGTTAATGCTTCATCCCCGAGTCTCCCTGGGGAAATCTGGGACGCAGGACTAATGCTGACACAAACATGTCTTTCTTCACAGGGATGTGTGTGTGTGTGTGTGCATGAGGTGGGTTCTGGAGACAGAGAGCCATTTTGGTTATATGTTCTTTGTTCTTTTATGGATCCAAGCCAAAACTACAATAAATATTAAATGACAACAAAAGAGATATAAGTATTACCATTACCATATCATTTTAGTAGAGCAAAGAGCCGGTGGACCTCATGCTTTATCACAGTAACAAACATTTCCTCATGAGGATTCTCATCACATGTTCAGTGCATGTGAAACAGCTTCAATTCTTTATTTAAAAAGCTGATAAGTGCTAAATATTTCCCTTTAAAGGGCTGAACGGAGCATTAATGTGTCACAGAGGAAGAAAGAGACGCATTAGAGTGGAAGTTCAAGACAGGTCTCACTAGAGTAAATGCTTTTTCTTTAGGAAAGAAGAGAAAGACAAATGGGAGTCATCAACCAGAGAAGGAAAGAGACAAATGCCTGATAAACATCTGCTCAAGATCTTATAAGATCAAAGCTGAAATTAAAAGTTGTCCGTTCACAGCCAAACATGGTTACCAAACAATCTACCCCAGTATAAACCCTAAAACACAGATTACCACATCAAAGATCATATTGGCATCTTATAAATATTGTACAAGCTGTTTGTAATATTAATTCTCAGCCTAACAAATAACTGTTTTTAAACACATTACTAAATTGTGCTGAGGAGTCCCTTCAGAAACAAACATCCAAATCCACCAGGAAACAAACAACAGAAAAGTGCATTTAACTACAGATGACATTTGTTTAAACTTTTTGAAATGTGACAGCATTGAGGCATTGACAGTTGTTTGTATTGCATTACAATAACAGGTAAACCCATTTCTTATAATATTAATATTACAGGAATGTCAAGAGCACCTACACTGTACAATAGATATTTCATAAGACTTCCAGAATTAGGGACAAAGTTCAACAGCACAGTGCATCACATACCTTCTGTTGTTCAGAATCTTTTTCCATTTACTATTAAACACAGCCAAAGAATTAATCACTTATCTGTATACAGACAACACCAGAGCATCTACGGTCTTCACTGACAACACTAAAATGTATTCGGTACAATAAATATACAGCACGTTGTTTAAGTCATTTCTACATTGTAAATATACTTTGCACTTTGTGGAGATCCAATAGTTGCAGAAATACTTACAGGAACGACCATTTTGATTATCTAGGCTTACTTTGTCTATTTCTTAAAAAGAACTTCTGGGCATAATGAAAGTTAAAACTATGAAAAACTGATGCATTATCTACACACACACTGAAGATGGTGACCATGTAGATTCTTAAATTAATAACAACAATTATGATGGTGAAACGATTAGGACAGTCTTGCACAAGGGCTTAAAATCCCAGAAAGGTTAAACCGTCTGGAATAAACAAGTAAATATGACTGTTTGATTACAAAAGAAAACACATGGAAAACAACACTTCACATTCACAAAAACAAAGCTAACGGATTTGTGTTTTTATATCACTTATCTGCTAAAGGGCCACAAGGAGATGATATTTACTGATGTATGTACAGTATGTGTATGTGTGAGTGTGTATCCTATACAAAAAATACAATCTCCCTATCAGAGTAGGAGTGACCTGAGAGCATGACTGCTGTGTTGAGGTAGGTTACTAAAAAAATATATATGCACCTATGGGACATCAGAGAAGAAAGAACATCTTGCTGGTACTTTCAGCTCTAGAAGAAATAGCTGGTATTAGATTGGGTGGCTGAGCACACAGTGAACAGGCCAGACACTGTGATATACTGTATATAAGAGATGCTCGGACCAGCTCAGATATCACCCTCTACTTGTATTCTGTAATGCTAATGCTAGCAGATGTTATGTTGATTACTGTATGTGCATACATAATATCTGATGCACTCTGTGCTCCCTGATCATTGTTGCACTGAAGGATATGGAGGAGGGGTCTGTGAGATATATATATAACAACAGATGCCAAAAGAAGCCATACAAATCTTCACTGTCTGACTTTGGCTTCTATTAGCATGCTTACTTAAAGTAACCTAGAATGCCCAGTCCTTCTATAGGGATGCTTCTATGTTAGGCTGTTTTGTTACATTTCTAACATGTGGAGAAGTATACTGTGGCTCTGTGGGGGTGTGCCACATCTAAACAAACTCATTAGTTTCTAAGGACTCTGGGGAGCTTAGTAACAAATCATACGTTCTGTAGTTACAACCCAGGCCTATTTTGATGAAATATCACAACATGTGATATGCGCATCAACAGTGACTGAGTATGACACATCAAGAACTTGTCTGTTTCATTCAATCTGAGAACAACTATCAGCACTTATAGAAACAATATATGTGCTTAACTGTGAAAAGCTTGTTTTATATATGTGTACAGTATACTTCGTTCACACACACCCATTCATCTGTTACACATCATGCAAACACATGAAGTCAAACCCTTCAAATATCCATGGACATTATTTGTATGCTTTTGTCCAACGTTGTAGTACGGTGACCTGCCTTCTTCCAACTTTATCAAGTTGTTTCTGAGAGCAGTAATTTTATCCTGAAGTCATTAATAACAGTGCAGTTTATCTTATAAAGTCTTTCCAATTTAACAGAGTTGACTATGATTAAAATAAAAATGACACTTATCATGAACAAAATAAGAAAAATAACCCCACGTGACTACTAGGACATTATAAAACCATTTTTACAAGCAGAATTCATACAACAATGTCATCTGTCAATTGGCATGAGGTACTGACATATCAAAACACAGCAATTTATCAACATAGTGAAGCCAGGATCTCACGAACAGAAGCTCACGAACGTTTCAATATGAGAAAAGAACCACACCGACATTAACAACATTGTTATTTTGAGGTAGAACATTGACTTTAAAATTTGGAAGTGCTATATGTTGGATTTTTTTCTTGTTTTGCTTCAGTAAGCAGGAGAGCGGCAGTCCTTGAAATCTGAGGTAGAGAAGCACCTTTTCTTTTTGTGACTGAACGCTTGATGTGTAGAGAAACAGAACAGACAGCAAGATACAGATCCCAAAGACTTCCTACAACACATTCATTCCAGCTGAGGTAGGTTTTCTTTTTTTTGTTGCAAATCCTAAGGTTCACATAGCCAACGTCTTAATGAAGGCTAAAACCTAATAAAAAAACATTGATATCACTGAAAACAAAAATCCTGAGAATAATTTGAAATCCCTGGAAGAAGGTCTTGGTCTCCGTTGGATGGGCTTGTGACACCATTGGTAGGCTGACAGCAGGCAGCAGATTAATGAATGTGTTAAAAATCAAACTAAAAATGTGGTACAATACTGCTCTGTTGTGCAGAAGAACCCAGATAAAATCACTTATAGATGCTAGAGACTGAGAGTTTCTCATCTGGATGCTGCCAGTTGTAACTATGACAATAGATTACTTCATTTACCTACCAATAAGAAATAACAGCTGTCCATCACAGAACCTCACCCACTAGGAGGCCAGAGAGACCCCCAGCGCTATATAGTCCAGTGATTCCCGCAAAGGGAACTTAAACTTACAAATAATATAATCTTTGCACGATATAAAGAGAACTCAAAAAGGTGAATACTTCAGTTGACCTGAGTTGGACAGAAGTCTGAGTGGTGAAGGGGGGTCGTCTTGGCCCACATTTCTTTATTAGCCTTCATCCTGCTGGCCCTCTGCTGGATGTTGCTGGAACTGCACCTCACACTCATCCATGAGGTTAAAGTCATCCAGGGGAATTGCAGACATCTGAGTATCATTGAATGAACAGGAGACCAAAGAGCTCTCAATCTGAAATTAAACAATCACAAACATTATGAAAAACAATTTGATCAGACTGACACTTAAAATATACATGGCAAATTTGCAAATCTGTACTGTTTTTCTTTCGTTTGCTTTGGACTTAGTTCGTTTTCTTTTTTTTCGAATATAAATAACGGAATGTGCGTTGACATAAAGTTTGGTACCTTCAGCCTTCTTACTGCTAGGCCAGGTAAAATATTACAGTCTTCTAAGATACTGAAATCCCCCCACCCATACTTCTATTCCACGCAAATGTAGTCATACAGGTCTTCTTCGAGAACAGCAACAACAATGCAGTCCACAAGTCTATAAATGTATGCGTTTTCTCTAAGGCATACCGTGTGGGTGGTGTCAGGTGGATGGGAGAAGTGGGATGGTCCTGAGAAGAGTCTCTCCATCTCGTTGGAGTCGGTGCAGTTCTTTGCAGCGTGGGGTCCTCCGTTCCCCTCGGCACTGAACCTGTGGGGGCCGTTGAGGGCCAGAGCTCCCTGTGAGGAGGAGGAAGACTCCAGAACAGCTCCTGCTGCTGGATTACGGCCCACCTGTCGGGTGGCCTGAACGGTTTTACACATCATCAACCTGCAAAGACAGAATCATTCAACAAACACATTCACAGGCCATTGGTTCTGGAATGTTAGCAATAAGAACTAACAAGCTCAAGGAACTGCTCCTTATGGGGTTTAATGTGCTTATCATCCACTGCAAATAGGTTTATTACACTAAGCTTGTGCAAAGCCACGTGGTTTTACTGGATGGACCACACAATATACACAATGTCGCAGTACAACTGCTTCCCCTAATATCAGCGCCACCACTTCTGAACCCTTCTGCTGTCTAAATGCTAATCAATTTATACCAGTTATACCAGCTGCAAAACCACAGACAGCATAGATTCCTCACCTTCCTCTGTAGCTGAACATGAGGAAAAGGAGACAGAAGACGATGCAGGTGACTCCAATGTGGATGCCGATGATAATGCCCGTGGTGGAGCTTTTATTCTGTTCGTCTTTTACACAGTCACAAGGAGTATTTAGCACTGCAGGAGGTGAAAACATTGAAAACAGTGAAATAAACCATACATGCTACAAAGACTTTGCCATCATAAAAATAACACACAGACACATCTAAATAGAAGTGAGCTGAGGGAATCTGTTCGATCGGTTACCTGATTTCTCCATTGATTCCCTCAAAGACACAAAACGGAGGGTGGCATTGCCCTCTCCATGCTGGTTGAAAGCGAGAATCTTAATTTCATAAATAAAAGATGGGTCTGCAGAGAGAAGTAAAAACAGTGTTATGATATGCATACAAAGCTGAAAATAACTGATTTATATAAAGTAAATGTTTTACTTAATCAAATCATCCAATTACGACCAGGCAAAACATGCCATCAAAACACCCACAATTTCTCAAAGTTGTACGCATCCCTCGCCCCTTGTATATTTATTATATTTTTTTGTCTAGTTTGATTATGCTTACATCTACCAATAAGAGTGAAGTACTCTGCTCCACTGGACAAATTTTACAACAATTAAACTCATTATGCAGATTTTCCCCTGATAATCAGCACATAATATTACATCTGGGCCTGGTTATGACTCAGCCAATCGATTGCACCATCTACATTTGTAACTATTGCGCTTGAATATAAAGCAGACCATTTATCTGCCTGTCCAAAGCAACTGGCAAAAACAACTGAATTTAGATCTGAATCAGCAATTACAATATTGCCAGTGATCCATTCCTCCCTGAATCCTGACAACTCATGTCCCACAGCCCTGAAGCCCTAAGAACCAGACTCACCGAGCTGAGTGATGTTGTACTGGGTCACGTTCCGTGGGAAAGTGAGGGGTCCAGTGTAGAGCGGGACAGGGACCTTCCGGTAGTATAGAATGAATCCTTCCTGCTGGCCCATCTTAGCGGAGGGCTCCCATGTGGCCTGAACCACCGTTGAATTAATCACCTTAGTAAACAAAGCTGGCGGTGCTGGAACTGCAAGCATTGCAAACACAGAGCCTTAGATTTAATGTATTCCATCAGCAAGTTATGAAGGAGAAAAACAACAAGTAGGAAAGTTACCCTGAACAACCCTGAATAAACAAAGCGCTGTGTCAAAAGCCCCTTTTTGGGAAATGCTTTATCCTTAAGAAGTTTTACATTATGTAGACACAATATGTTTTTTAGTTGACGACTGCTGGTTTAAGTAGCCCCTTGTGGCTTTTTTTAGAGGAACATAATTAACAACTCATAAAATAACTGGAAATTATACAATTACCCAATAAAACTAGCTTGTGTGTAAAAGATTGCTTAAATGAAGTTTTATACCTTCTCCCAGTGTGCTCTCCACAGCGGTCTCAGAGGCTTTGCTGGCTCCACGAGACGTGTATGCCTTCACGTAGAAGCTGTAGCTTGTGGAAGGTTCCAGATCTCCGATTACCTGCTGCAGGGTCGTTTTACTCACAGCCTCCTGGTACTCCATCTCCACTGGGTCTGAGGGTGAAGTGTGAAGGTGAATGAAGAGAAGAAAAGAGAGAGAGAGCGTATAAGGGAAAATTAAGGATCAATCATAACAATTAATGTCTTAAATCTTAGCAGCTATCTTTGTCACATTTATGGCTGCAGTGAATGTTATATCTCCCCATTATTAATTCAGATCCAATTGCTACAAGTGAGCATATACATAATGAATGGCTCAGACTCCAAAACAAATCCCACAGTGCCGTGGGGCAGTAAGACTGATGACAGTAAGATTCTCTTTCTCTAAGCGTATCAGGGTCTCTGAAACCTAAATTACAGCAGTGGCTAATAATCAGTCCCTTTGGCTAGTAATCAGCCATCTGATGGTACCGCAGGAAGGACAGAGAATAGGATACCTTAGAAAGAGAAAGCTCAGCAGAGGACACATAAAAGCACTTCAATAAATGCCTCAGATTGGCTGCTCGGTTGTATTCGCTTTAAACCTTCCCAGGATAGGAACCTGGAGGTCTGCATACACATCCATCCTCCTACTGAGCTTTCAGGAACAAGCTTCCAGTGTCTCCCTTTCTCTTTCCATCTCATACATAAAAACATACATTCAATCTGCCACCACAGCTGATAGCAACAAAGAAAATGCAATCATGTGCTATTGACTCCTAATCTCCATGATTTCCATAAAGAGAGTGAGTCTAGAGTCAGGACTATATTTCACTGAAAATGTACCCTTACACTTTAAATAAAGGTATTGATTTACTGCAGAGTGTTTTACATACAATGCTGGAGAAGATTACATTTTGTTTGATTTTTCGTGTGTGAGATCTGGATTTGCCTACATTGTGGGGATCAAATGCCCCCACAAGCCTAATAACACCTGAAATTAGTTACATTGTTGGGACCAGCTGACAGTTCGCAAGAGGAAATGGCTTAATAAACATAAACTTGATAAAAAGTGATTGTGTGGTTAGATGTAGAGGTAATGTAGGTATGAGGACAGATTAAAGTAAAAGGAAAGACCCTGCTATCACAAAAACAGGTGTGTGGTTTGGTTTATAAGTGGTTTCCCTACCAGCAGTCTTGCGGATATGGAGCACATATCCAATAATGTCCTGAGTGTTTTGTGTGGGTTCCTTCCAGGACACCTGAATGGAGGTTGGAGAAAGGGCATCCGCATGTACATCCATGGGCACGCCCGGCAACCCATCCGCCCACAGCACAGTCAAACGAGCACTAGCTTGTGTGGAGCCTGCACTGTTTTCTGCAATACATTGATATATTGCTTCATCCTCCTGGGTTACGCCAGAGATGGTCAGAGAACTGAGAGAGGGAGAGAGAAAGAGAGAAGCAAGGGGAAGAAAAAATGAAGACTATGAGTTTTTTTTAGCTTTTAACCTGAGAAGGACAAACTGGTGTTAGAGGGTCTTATATAAAGCTTCCCACCCAAACACACGTGACTAATCTTGTTCCCAATGAAACTGATGCAAGTGGCATGAATAAAGCAGAAGCAAAAAAAAAAAAAACACACACATACCGTTTCTGGCTGCTCATTAACATGAAGCAAACCCAACCATCTGTCAAACTCCTCCTCCTGAATCCTCCTCTTTAAATTTCTAGTCTTTCTCACTGTCCCTCATTTACCAATCTTACCATTTTAGTATTTATAACACCACCTCCTATATGTTCCCCCCTTTCACTGCTGGAGGAGGAGGTGACAGTGGATGAGGAGCATTATTAGTGGTGAATATATAATCAGGAGGTTCACCCTGCCCCCCTTAATCCTGAGGCCATGCGAAATGAAAAATGGAAGCATTTAAAGGGCCAGTATACCGAAATAAGCGGCCCTCTTCCACTGTAAGACCACGCTTCTTTTGGATCCATTTTTGCATGCTGATTGTGTTGCTGGACAAATGGCAAGGGTGTTTTGACATTGCTGCTTTAGAGTGAATGGGGGAAATGCAAGACGTTGTGTGTACATGTGTATGAAATTGCATCCATTCATTTCAAAAGCCTGCAGCCTACAAGCAAGGATTTCTTTATAGTAGTCCGTGCAGGAGATCATTGTGCTTCCTTTTATGCTCTTCATGTCTAACCACCACCCTCCAGCACCATACCACCTTTTTATCTCTCTTACATGCACACACACTCACACACACACACGATCTTAAGTCTTGCTTTTCTTCACCAGTATATAGAACAATATGTAGACGGTGGCAAAATGTCTGAATGTCTAATGTGGGATATCTTTTGTTGTCAGATAGGTCTTTTAAGTTAATTTCACTTAGGTGAGGATGAATCGATTTCTGTTTTTAATTGCTAAGATAAAGAACAGTACACTGTTATATGTGTCAAATTTCACCTCTAATCTATTTGCATATACGTTGCTTATACATTATAATGTATTAAGTATATTATATGAAATTTACATGTTACATAGCTTACACATTGTACAGTGTAAATAGCTGGAGTTTTTTCTTCATCTGGGCTACCTGGAAAACATTCACACTAACAGAACTTTTTCCATTGTATGTCAACGTAAATGAGTGGGGCATGATGTTCCCATAGTGAACAGGGCTGGATGGCAGCTCCTGTCTACATTTACTTTTTCATCACAGCCCACACACAGACAGACCACCCAACAGAAAGTCTGCCACTGTCATATGACATTCCTCCACACCCCCCCACACACACCCATTAACTCCATGTTCTTTGGGCCAATCTGTCTATGTTTAGGCCTTTTATATAAGTGTCACCTCTGCACTGTAAGAAACACAGAGACGCAATGTTACAGTCTTCCTGTAGTCGTCTAGACAGCACAGTGTGTCAGTTATGCCCAGTGAAGACAGTAGGGAAACGTGTGAGATTGTGCTAGCGACTTTAACAGCCTGTGCAACAGCGAGCTGCCTGTTGTTAGACAGCACTTGATCCCTATTACTTTACCAGTAGACAATATGTACATGCTCATTGAATATTACTATAAATGGTTTGGGTTTAGTATGTTCACAAGCGTGACTGAGTCCTAAATACCACATGAAATACTGATGAGCTGTGTTGACATTTTTACTGAAACAGCAGCTCATCTTTATCTTTATTTTTTTTAAAGCCAACTAGTTGTGGCAGGTGGTGTTGGGGGTGGAGACATTAACATTCTAGAGATCATGTGACTGGACAATAATCTAATGGTGAGATGAGCAAGATGAATTATTATATGTTTTTTTATTTATTATTATATGTTTTTAGTCAGCGCATGACTTATTGTTAACTTATTGTCCTATTGCCTATCTTTTAGGTATGCACTAGCATATAGATAGCTTTATAGCCACTG
Organism: Botia almorhae; assembly: GCA_036877575.1. NCBI lineage: Eukaryota > Metazoa > Chordata > Actinopteri > Cypriniformes > Botiidae > Botia > Botia almorhae. The sequence goes on along the minus strand of JAZGTJ010000603.1, from coordinate 23,036 downwards.
ACTAAAAGCCACAAAACTATTTGACTTCATGGGGGTTTTAAGGTTGACTAAATCAACTTCACTTAGATAAACTAATCGCTCTGTCGCTCTCTCTGTCTCAGGACCACACATAACTTTCACAACTGATGTGTTTACTACAAAAGCTCTTTATTGTTGTGCAGAATATTGATGTTTGGAGAGGAAAAGCACACAGTCTGCTAGGACCATCTGCACACCCTCTATCTGTCTGTATATTCAGGCCTCTCTTCAGACTGACTGAGAACATCCTGAGACAGGAGGGCTTCTATTCAGCACACTCAGAGCATGTTTGCATAGCCGTCACAGAGCAGTGGCTCCTGAATGGGGTGGTCACCCTTATTATTATGCCCTCTAGAGGGGGGAGACAGAGAGAGATGAGAAAGGGGTGGGAAAGGGGAGTGTTGGGCAGCAGAGAGGCATATGAAGCAGGGCTGTTTAGCCATCTTGACACTCAGTGAAAGCCTCGTGAAAATGACTGATTGCAGAAGGTCAGAGGTCAAGGCCAAAGATCGCTCCATTCCACATGGGTTGGAGAGAGGGTAATTACCAAAAGCCACATAATAGAGTTCAAAAAGAGTGAGAGAAAGAAGAAACTAGTGCTCTGTCTGTTTATCTCCAAGAAATGTCCAGAAATTTGTCTGCAGTCCAGTCTCCAGTCTCATTTTTCAAATGATAATGATCATAAAAATTAAGAAATCAATTCTAATAATTTTTTTTCTACTGGCAATAAAATATCACAACAGGTCAAACAACTTGATACCAGAACAAAGACAGACCCTTTTTGAAAGGTCATGCATCAAACCAGATGACCACGATTATCAAATACATAACCATTGCCATATGTCCACACAACCGTCATGTTATGTATATATGTGCAACATGTGGGCATTATAGACAACCACCTACAAAGTTCTTTAAACTTGCGTAAGCGGAGGTCTGTGCCATGTGATTAGTCTGTGGCATTTTGATTTCTGTTGTAATAGTGTTTTATGTTTATGCGGTCGGCAGTGATCCCGCCATCTGCCCCTGCAGCTATTTAACCATATGACTCCGGTCTGACTGCGCCACTCAAACACGTACTTCAACACAGACTTGCAGGCTATTTCTCAGTAAATAAGATAAGAAACACTACCTTTGCTATGTACTACATTATTACACTCAGACATAAGCAGTTTCACAAGCCAAAATAAGCAAATGCGCATGGACATTGTACATGGTGATTTTTAGACAAAGGGTGCGCTCAACCTTTGTAAAACACATAAATATTCATCTTGGACTTACGAGAACACCCATCAGTGCAAATGTAGAAACATGCAAAAGCACAGCGCTTTCTTTATCCAATGTGACCCGTAACAAAGATGTTTTACTGAAACTGAATCAGTATTTACTAAAGTGAATCATTTCACTTTTATTAGACTGCTGATGCAACTGCCTCTCATCTCATGAGCCTACATAAAAGTACTACTCATTTATGTTCTTTTAAATGAGGGAAAATGACTCAATGCACATTTAAACTATATTAAATTGATGCACCAAATTTATCAGACATTGTAATGCATCACTAGATTTTCACACCCCTAATGAACACAGGGCAGATGAACCCATGCATTTTTATAAACCTGAACGCGCACACATGCATAACTTAATACATGCCATAAAAATATAATAATATTAAACCACTCTTACAAATAAATCAACATAATGTTTTCTGAACCTTTTCTAGAGGGGCCAATGCTATGCTACACACAAATGCTACACACAAATGTAGTATAAGAGAGATGCAGACCAAAGAACAAGCTGATGAGGTTTGAATATGAGCATACAGTATATCGTGCTGGGGGGAGGGGGGTGTATGCATGTGTCCCGTGATTAATGTGTGCGCATGCAAGTTTGTTAAATGTACAAATCGATCCTCTCTTGCTTTTCATGTCTGAACTACTTGAAGGTCAGCATCTCTCTGTCTCTCTATATCTCTGTGAGGAACCTAGATTGATATATCAGTGTTGGCAGACAGGAAATGACTCCCCCATCCCATTGACACACACACACACAAGATTGCTTTAGATCCTTTTCAAAGTTTTCCTCTCAAAACGGCTGCAATCATGTAGCTTATTTTCTAAGCGATTTTATGATTTTTGTTTGGTGGATGAATTTAAATTTACTTTAAAACATACAGAGACTAAAATAATTATTTAGATTTTCAATTACCTAGTAACCACATTACAAATTAAAAAACCTTAAAAATGAATAATGGTAATTGTAAAAATGTAAAAATCCAGTTGTTAGCATTAGATTTACAGAACATTTACAGAATTTACATTTGCTGTGTAACCCTTTAAAAACACACATCAGACACATACACACAAGTCTGTGATGTATATAAAACTGATCAATAAGAGAAACGGTCTTGCTTTGCCAAGTGATCCACTTTGAGTCAATTAGCTAATGGTGTTGCTCAGGTTCCAACTTGTCCACTTCTGCTGTCTCTCTTTTTCTCTCTCTCTCCATCTCTGTCTACCTGTTTCTGTCACTCCCGTCAGGTAATGCCTGTCCCAGACCATTGTCCTCTCCAAATCTTTCCAATTGATTTCTTCTGCCAAAGAAAGTCTCTCTCTGTTTTTGCTGTTATAAATTCTGAGGAGATTATGGAGAACCTCTTGGAGATTGATTTTCTCTCATGCTGTAAACATACTCTTTAACCACAACAAAATCCCTGGCAATAAAACATTTATATAGCAATAGACCGGGAACCATGTCAGACTCCATTTTCAAAGACATAATCATAACCAAAACAGCTGAGGAAAATACAGACCATCACAGTGGATAAATACATAGACACTTCTTCAATAGCAGAAATTACTAATTCCAGATCCAAACCACACAGGAATGACGTGTGTTCAGTTCTGACATTTGTCCTATCGACCTCAACAAGTGGTGTCCTAACATGCTGTCACAACACTCTAGCTGGAGGAGGAAGACTGCTCTCAATGACACATACAGTGATCTTTTGCAGCACTACCCTTGTGTTAAACATTAGACTGGCATCATCAGATCTTTTTAAGTATCTTATCGCCTAAAGCATGGAAAAGATTTTTTAAAATTTACATAGTAAACTAGCTATTGCTTTGTAGTTAAAATTAAGGACTGTAGCTAATCCTAGCTGTGGTATTTACAAAAGCAGAGACCTCAGCCCCCTTTTATCTGTGCCTAAGGATCTGTGTGACTGTTTTTTAGCTCACCTGTTGTTATTCCTGAGTTTCACATGGCCATCTGGCTCTAGGATTTGTCCATTTTTCAGCCAGGTGATCTGGGGGACAGGCTCACCCTGGGCCAGGCATGTGAAGATGGCAGTGGTGCCCACCGGGCGAGCAATAGACTGAGGGGCCTGCACAAACTCTGCTGGGGCTGAACGAGAAAAAAAGAGGAACAGTTAGAGAAATTAGTTGCCTTCTCTTAGCTAGAAATCATTAAAATATAAAAGACCTATTTTGAAACTTTTGTGCTGTTGAAAAAGTCTTGGTAAATGTACTTGGTGATTTGAATTCCGTGTCTGCTATGTCCTTGCCTAATTTTCATACATCACATATTCTAAAACTTTCACAACACAAGTATAAAATACTGTATCTAAAGATGAAAACCACTGCACAAACAATGCAATACAGAGCCAAAGAGAGAGAGAGAGAGAGAGAGAAAGAGAGTCTCTCTCCATGGCTTTGGCTTCATCACATTTATAATGAATGTATTGTGACAGCAGTGGGTGGTAACAGGAATAAACGTGAAGAAAGCTTTAGATGAACTCGATTAGAGCAGCACAAAAACAGATTTCACAGGGCCAGAGGAGGAAACTGAGAATCCATTAATGACAAAGTGTGAAAATTAAAATAGATTAAGTGCTACAGAACAGATGTGGGGGGCTGGGGAGGGATCCACAGTCTTGAACCTCCACATCTCAGTCTCAGCCCCTAGAGTCTCCTGCTGCCCCCAAACCTCACTGAGATCCTCCTTCTACCTGAGCTATGTTGCATTACTGCCAACTGACACACAGCTGCTACACTAATCCAATAGCCTTTAACTGCTTAATTAAACCACATGTAATCAAAAAATTTGAGATTGCACACTGATTAGCAACTGTTCACATTGTGCCCATTTCAATTACTGTCAAATTGTTCATATTTACATTCATATCATACGTTTATATCCAGGGTGTGATGGCTTTAATTATTAAAGGCTGTAAATCGGCATGTGTTAAACTGCTCCAGACTCTCACTGTCTCTCTCCTGGATTTTCAGAGTCTCTTGCTCTTCTTAATAAATAAATGATAAGAGAGCTTCTAACTGCTCTCAAAGGTCCGGTACATCTCACAGTCGCAGCCCTGCAAATTAGTCCTCTTCTTTATTCCTTTATCCCTGAGTGCACGAGAGAGAGTGAGCAATGAGTGAGAGAGAGAGAGAATGGGGGATGGTACTGTAGAACTGTAGAGTATTGATGTACTACAGTGATATATCATCTGAGACATCTTTACCTTCTTCTCTTATCTCCCTCTTTCTCATTCGCTTATTTCTCTCCTGGGCCTTTCTGTTTTTCTCTTTTCCTCTCTTATTTCCCATGTTTTTTAAAACCATGCCTCACTCTCTTTCTTTCTGTCTTTGAGGTAAATGAGGTGTATTACAGTGAGCAAAAAGCAGAAACTGATACCATCTGCCCACTAATATCATATTTATCCTATGCTGCACCCGCAATCACTGTTTACACCCGCTGAACTTCAGCTATTAATTAGAGAGTTGAAGAAACATAATTTGCATCTAGAATATTTATATACAGGACCACACTTCTGACTATTCACACGGGGGCGGAGTTTACCTTTTTAATATGTGGAATGTGGATGACAGTAAGAAAGCCTGTGTTACGTGTAAACCCCAGAATAAAAAATACTACTGTATATTAATTCTGTAAGTCGATATCAAATATCTCATTTCAAAATGGCCACCATTGTTTATAAATTATGACAGCACTGCTTAGTTGGCAGCTGGCTGAAGCCCCATTAAAACTCCACAATATATATAAACATTTAAGGTCATCTCCACCTTCTCACCATAGCTACTTCATCTCTGAACAGGGGCGTGCAGTTGCTCACCTTGCACAACTAGGCGTCCCTGAGCAGTTCTGCGTACACGGCTTCCTGGTTTGTTGGCTGCACAGACATAAACGCCAGAATGCTGAACTCTGACATCAGAGATCATCAAGTTTCCTGTTCCCAGCACCTGGATACCTTCAACTCCTATTGGACGGCCATCTGAAAGAGAGATGAACAGATGAACAAGACAGAAAAACAGATGGAGGGAAAGTGAGAGTGAGTTAAAAGCAGATGATTAACCTTGTCACACTTGTGACGCAGGAGAATTTCGTTACCATGGACATGCCTCATACATGTGCAGAACACACAGGTGTGTGATAGCCACTCTGTATCTACCCTGTATCTACAGTACAGTAACCAGTCATCAGAACATCTCACTCATTTTAGCTTTAACTGGACACTCTATGAAGAAAAGTAATAATAAAAATTAACAATCTGTCTAATTTCATCTTCTATTTACGATCTGTTGCTGTTGTTCTGTTCTGTTGTTGCTGTTGTTCCAGCGGAAGTGACATTAGATACACAGGTAAGGTGCCAAATTGACTGACACCTGTTTGTTGGATAACCCAGGTTTTGAGGTGCGCACACATCTTCACATATTCAACATTCATTCAACAGCTTCTTAGAACTTCTCAGTCTCGTTCCACATAGATAATAATATCTGTCTTCCATGACACATGCTTTTAATCTTTCATGGCTGAATCGACATGTGTAATGAAATATCACAGAGATGCTGATATTGACTACTGTGCTAGAGGACGTGTGCTTGTAGGTGTGCTTTTGTGTGTGTGAATGTATGTCTAGATGACTCGCTCAATAAAAAGTCAAATGAGTTTAAGGTAGTCCTGAAGTATGAAACAGTATGGAACTGTTTTTCTAACTTGTTCAAGGTGACTACCAGCCCTGTTTAGAGCAGGTAATGAACATACATGACCGTTCTAGCTAAAAAACATGTAAAATCACCATAAGAATTTTTAATTAATGGATTGTCTAGAAGAAAGTTAAACAAAAGGCATCTATAAGGGATAGGCGGTGGAAACAAATAATTAGCTTAATGTAAGAACAATGAAAATCAAAGTCAATTTCAGCTACTGTATATATGTACAAATGGTCACATATTTGTATCTGTGCATGTTTGTGTGATATACATTTTAAAAAATGTATGTTCACACATATGCTTTAATGTTGGAGTAAGTGTGCTTATATATTGTCAATGAACAATTGTGCATAGTTGTGTGGGTTTGATGTAACACTAGCTGCTCAATAAGAAGAAATAAATGCAATATGGCGTTAATCACTGACTGATGGAGATCTATCACATTCATTGTATGAGTTTAGCCCTGATTCTCTTTCACTGTAATCTAATCCACCAAAATCCCATTGTGTTAGCAGTTAATTCCGGCAACACTGTGCAAGGCAATATCCACAATCTGATTACTAGCAGTTATAGGAAGGCACCATCATTTACATTCTTAATGGAGAATCACATTAGATAATAGCTGGAAGAAAAAGGCTGGATTATTATACATGCGTGGGAGTCATGATGAGTGGGTGTGGACTGTACAATGAACATAAAGGTTATAGCACCTCACAACACACAGATACAGCTCAGGCTTATTTAAATATATGAAAATGCAAAAAGACTCAATTGAGTCAAATAAAGGGAATCTAATACACAGGCCCCAAGATAAAACACACATAAACACAGACACATTCCAATACCTGATACAACATTTCATCACTCTGCAACACACTTTAGAAGGAAAGATGAGAGACTCTTTTTATCTCTATTAATCTTTATCAAGATAAGCAAGACAGGTGTGTGGCAAAGAGCGATCAATGACCGAAATTGTCAGGAACAGTTTTCAAACAAATGACTTCATAGCTATATTTCACACAGTCACCAATCTCATAGCTTCAGCCAATTTAATCTGTAAAATCAATGGTTTTACTGAGAAGGATTAAGTATTTCTAAAATACTCTTTGATGTACTATGCAAGTTTGCTTGAAAAAAAACATTCAGAACCTGAATAATTACCTAGTCTACTCCATGAAACGATTGGACGAGGGTAACCCGTGGCGACGCACTCCAAGATGGCAGTCTGGTGAACAGTGAGGGTCAGGTTTTCAGGTCCCACGAGGATCATGGGTTCCTTGTAAACGGACGACTGGGAGCCTTCAGGAAGTTGAGGGAATAGCAAGTTAGGGAAAAAATGGCAGAGAAATAGAAGCAGAAAATAAAAAGCACAAAGTAAGTAACACAGTTATTAAATAGTTATTAAACAGTATTGAATATGGATAAAACAAGGCCATTTATCTCTAACGCGTGTGCAAGCAGACCTGAGACTGTGAGCTGTGCTCCTGCGCTGTGTTTGACTCCAGCACTGTTGTGGGCAACACAGCTGTACACCCCACCGTCCTCAGGGCGCACACCCGTTATCTGCAACACGCCCGTGGGCAACAGTGTATATCTGCAAATTGAGAGAGACAGACAGGTTCACAGTGAGAGCGAGATTGTCTACAATGTGTGTCTATGTACAATGACAAAGGGCAGTCAAATGTGATTGTGTATGAATGTGTTTTTCCAGTGTTACCTGTCATCAGAGGTGTCTACAGCACGGCCGTCTTTTTCCCAGCTGATGACTGGCTCAGGCAGACCATGGATTTGGCACTGAAATCGGCCAACGCCTCCCAACTCTGCACGCACTGAATGTGGCTGCACGTGAAAATCTGCCATTGCTGTAGAAAAAAAGAGAGATTTTAAATTTAGCCTTTACCTGAAACTTGTTAATTTTTTTGTGCTGCTTTAATAGCACTGGTACAGTATTTTTCCAGTTATGCCTCACTCTCAATTAAATAATCAATCATGTAAATTTTTTCTTTTGAAAAAATGACAACGGCTCATTAATTACAAGACGCAAACATAACATTAAATGGACAAACATCTCCGCTGTTGGCAAAAAAGCTATTTTTAACTCACATGCATTTGCATTTCTACCGCATAAAGTAATGAGCATTTGTTCAACCTTTATACACTGATGTCATACAAAACATTGGAGGAATGTCTCTGTGAAGCTCCACAAATTGCCCCAGTGTTTTTTTGGAAAAAAATGAACCACAACAACTAAAAGCAAATGTACATGATGTAACGTACATATATAACAATTTTATGGAGCCTCATTTACCTCTTTAGCCTTTTTTACAAATCTCTCGACATATAGGCTATCTATGTAATAATATATATAAGAGTATCTAACACGTCACTTTTATTGCTTAAAGACAGAATCAAACCAAAATGACATACTGCTTTAGTTCACTGACCATCACATACATGAAAGAGTGTTTGATGGAGAAATTACAAATGTATGAGGTTTGTTATATATGGCTGTGAAATAAAGTTTCAGCTGTTATACAACATCAACATCTGACATCAATAAACCCTTCCACCTGCAGAAGAAGACAAGACAAGAAACACTCAGTTATTAAGAGCAGGAGTTAGGTCCATCCAGATCTGTGGGAGGGAGGGATTTTTCAGGCCCCTCATTGGGCTGCAGTTCACATACAGTAGTGGGTCCCAGAGTGAGGGAGGTAATGGGAGGAGCTCTAAACACAAACATAATTAGCGTGAGGTCTGTCTCTCCCACAGCCAACCAGCATCCTCAAGACAAGTGCTCTTATTTAAATGTTGGTCGTAATTAACTTGAACCAAGCGGGACTGTTCGGGACACTCTTAGCATAACAAGAGGGCCGGGCCCCTCCTGCGTACGCTCTCTCTCTTTCTCTCTGTGTTCTTTTTGTGTTCCACTGATACACTTGTTCCAGCTAATCTAGCGTCATTGAGCGCAGAAGGATCTCTGGGTGGCGTTTAGCGGCTTAAACTCACACAGTGGCGCTTCTGTAACAGGTCGTTTTGTTTCGTGAGAGTCACAGAAGGAAGGCAGAAGCGAGGGAAAAAAACATTCTCTGAGAAGGAAAGGAAAAAAGACGCTCTCTTTTGATGGCTCTCACACATATCTCATTGATTGCCTCTGCAGGAGATGTGAGACACGGAAGGCATAAATCGAATGAATCTCTCTGTTTCTGTCTCCATTATTTTTCTTTCTTGGTTTATCTCTCCACTGTGATTTCAATCAACTTTCCCTCCAGTGTGGCTATAACATTTAATGTGCCATTTACTGTCTATAAAGTCTCTTATTTTTTTAAATGATCATGTCCAGTGCAATGGTTCTGTTATTATTATTTTTTGCTAGGGAATATCCATGCTTTTATTTAGCACAATAAAACATCCTTCGATTTATCACAATAAAGCATCACAGTATTCAGATTTACTTAATAAAAAAAACATGCTTTTTATCTCCCTATCTTTATAACCCTGCTTGATAACTTAAAGTTGTCAATGTGGTTTTTGGAACATAGTAACTGGTCTTTCAGCATTGAATAATTTGGTAACTTGGAAGTCAGCTTAGCTAGGCCCTAACTTTTAGTACATTTGGTTAAGGTTGTAACAAGTAGTACACTTGGCCAACCATCTATACCAGTTTATACCAACTACCCATTAAAAACTAACTACCGCCTTAATCTAGCTTTAGCAAGATTTTTCAGCACAGAAAATTACAATAACTAATTTGACAGACACTTCCATCTAAAGCAATTAACAGCAATTTTCATTACAGAAGTGTAAGTGGGAAGAACACATACAGTACTTCCTATTTTCAAGACTTCTGTGATGCTTCACCAGACGGTATTTTCATTATTATTATATTGTTGCGGAATGAGGGATTTGTTATATAACATCCAAATCTAAATACATATATATATATATATATATCAAACGGGTTCTATCATTACAATAACACAATGTAATGTTACAGAAATAAGAACCAAGACAGGGTTTTAAAAACATCAAATAACTATCATGAAATAATAACAGCCTATCTGTAAGAATAAGAATAAAACGACATTCTTAGAATTTTGATGCATTTAGAACTAAAATTTGCATTTAACTGGCTTGACACATACATGCCCAGATCTTCTGCTTTAAGATCTTAGCTTCTCATTACCAGGAACCTGTGTGCTTCAGATCCAGCACTTTCTCACAAGGGTGCCAGCACATCACTCTCCTTCATATATAAACCCAGTCAAGGATGAGGGAGTTGCGACTGCACCAGTGGGGGTATTGAAGCATATTGTATCTCTCTGTGAGCACCTCCTCCCTCCCTGTCCTTCTGTTCTCCTGCGCTCCATCTCTCCCCTTGTTTTCATCTCTTTGTGTATCAGTGTTTCAGCATCAGTGCGCCTGTGCTGGGCTCTAATGAGAAATCTGCCATTTCCTGATGTGCTCTGACCTCTCTTCTCCTCACGGACGTACAGCAAGCAGATTAAATTTTAAACAAACATTTTTCAGTGCCTCAACCATCAAGGCATTCAGTTACCATAGTAAAGCAGGCAGAGTATTACAATCTCCTATCATTGTCATAAATATAGTGAATAAAAACTGTATTCTTTTGACTGCTCACAACTGTATTGACATCTACCCTGGAAGTAAATGCTGAAAACAGTATATATTTGTACACGTTTGTGTACATACGGTAATTGTTCATTCATATCATGGAAATGCAGGTCTCAATGTGTTTCCTTACAATTACAGGCACATGAGGATCTAAAATCAGTCATTGTTACAATAATTGCTCAGCTCTGTATGTAACCGACAGTGAGGTGCCATTAGCTTGACATCCTCCCATGTTTTGTCCTTTACATAAGATGAGTTCCACAGAGAGTCCAGCTGTAGCCATGGAGTATCTACCAATAAACCACAGCCGTTCTGATCACCAGGGCTTGGTTTCTAATCAACAAAACCTTGTTCAGTGCAGGTTACTACCCCAGTTATATTCTCAAGAGGCAATTAGCCAAATAACTATCACCACTGGTGACCTTCAAACTCCCACCAAACATTCAGTGGCCAAAAGCAAGGCCTGACAGCACTCTGAGAAAATATATTTACCCAAGATACACTGCAGCTGGAGGGTACTACAGTGTATCTGAGGGAGATATTTAGGGCATAACTCAAGTACATTTAAGAGGGAATATGCACTATCAAACCGCCATCTTCCCATTTTCCACCTTTAACATGAAAGACTAGCATGTGACAAAAGAAATTTGTAGTGAAAAATAAAAAAGCTAAGTTTCCAAATTAAACGACTTATTCAACAAATATACCAAAGACAAGTGTATTTTTCTGGAACGTCATCCAAAACAAACTGTGCATGTGTATTAAGTAAACAGGCTCAGTTTTGACTTTAAAAGACAGAACTCTGGTGCCAGTGCCCAGCAGAATTAACACACGCAATCGCACACACGCACAAACACAAAGCCCCATAAGGGCCCCTGCCCTCTGCCCTCATACATAAAAATTGAAACTGGGAGAGGCCCACCACTGCTGCCACACGCAGACACGCTCAGACCCGCATACTGTATACTGCACAAAAACACACGGAACCATAAACACAATTCACATTAGCATGAGATGAATCATTCAAAAAAGCGCATGCAAATGTAGGTGAAGAGCAATGCAGATGTACACATTACACTCTGCGCCAATATGAATGCACAACACACCACTCCCACACACAAAGAC